>WUQG02438721.1:0-13759 GCA_011317285.2 Androctonus mauritanicus
GTTACAATTACAGATCTAAAGTACACATACAACATGATGAGGGTAAGAACTTTTTGGCCTCTCCTCGTATATATGTATAATTCTCTATACATATATAATTAAATCTAGAAAGGAACAAGGTAGAGGATTTTTCTTTAACAATTTTCATATACCTTATGAACACACATTTTATCAGAACCATTATGAATTTTTCAAATTTTTATTATGCAGTGCTGAACTTTGGAAGTAGTTCTTAGCTTATACCAGTAAACTATTACAGACTAAGAAATATTTTCTTTAATTCTTTTCCATTTCTACCATCGACAATATCGTAAGAACTAATCGCCAATATCAGGAATTACATTAAAATATTCAAGGTCCTTCAATATGGTACATTTTTAAATTTAAAAGCTGCTATGTATTGAAAAACATATACAGTCAATCAACTTTATCGAATTTTGAAATAGCTTGCCTTGATCCAACTATATATAACTTGGGAAATGATTGAAAATAAATAAATCTAGATTTGAATGATATAGTTAAATCTAATTTCAAACTTTTCCGTTTTCTTTTCTATTCTTTAAAAGAGAATCAACGAAAAAATTTAGCTCACAATTGTGTTGGTGTAAAATATTCAGTGAGATTGGTTCGAATTGTATTTTTCCAGTAACTTGAATTGATATAAAATGAAATTTGAAAACTTTTACTTATTTTTGGAATGAAAGTGAATTGTTCATTCATGACGTTCTCAGTCACTTTTTCTTCGTGATATATATAAGTCAATGAATAACAAATTCGTGTGACAGGAAAATGTGATAAGATTGAACATCTGAACTATTGTTTTGGACTGTCGTCATCGATCGAACTGTCGTATGGTTTTTGTACTCATAAATTTCCTTCTAAAAGAGAATGAAAATTGAAAGAGACTTTCCAACAACTTTTGTCAAATATAATTTATATTAAAATTTTTGAAAATCGAAAAAGTAAAAAACCTAATTATTAAATTTAAAAATTTATTAAAATCAAATGAAAATAAAAATAGAATATATAATTGTTTCGTTATCAGTTTCCATTTTCATTCTGTTACTTCCTCACAGTTATCACCTTTCTATTCTGGCTACATATCTAGAAAGGAACTTATTTGTTTATGAACAGAAAGCATATTAGAATGATATATCTAACAGATATAAGCTGTAGACTATCAATAATATGACTGTAAAGTTTTCGAAATAACTTCATAATCAGTGAAATCAATAGAAAATAACTGAATGGCAACCATCAAGAGAGATTATTTAAAACCAAAAACTAAATTATAGTTAAAATATAGTATAGAATCTATAGATTATATGAATATATAAACTACTTATCTATTATATCAGGGCCCGCGATATGATTTTATCCGGCCCTCCAATTGGACTAATTTTTCAATAAGAATACGCAAAGAAACATGAGGTGTTGATAGATTGGACGTCGATGCTAGAGAAATAAGATTGTTTCAAAATCAGCATGACTGTGTTGTTATTGATGCCCCAAATCAATTTCAAATGGAAATTATTGAACTTCAGGCAAATGAACATATTACAGATAAATACAAGAAAGGAAACTTGATCGATTTTTATAAATTTTTGAATTCTGAGCAGTTTCCAAATTTGAAGAAATTTGCTTGTAAATTTATCTATATTTTTGAGACAACGTATCTTTGAGAATAAATTTTTTCCCGAATGAAATATGTCAAGTCAAAATACAGGGCAAATTTATCTGATGAACATTTGAAATCGTTACTTGTAATTAGCGCTTTAAAATTTAAACCTGAACTTAATAAGATTTTAAAAACACAGAGTTACATCATTCACATTAATGGCTTTATTATAATTTGTGATGAAAATATGAAAATTTGCTGATAGTGTTCCTTGTCATTAATATACGATAATTTAATTTCGCATACTCCCTAATCAATTTTTTTGCTTTCAATAAAACTCATATATCTACTGCCCGTTGAACAGTGCTGAAGCACTCAATGTGGCCCTCACGGCGAAAAGTTTGGAGATCCCTGTATTAAATAAATAATAAATAATATCATCATCATATCTATATGGGAATTAGTTGCTATTTATTATTAAAATTATTCCTCTCTACTAAACGAATAATGTTGTTTTAATATTTTTATGCGTTTTTTAAAAATGGAATTTTAGTGCCATAAATTTACTATGCTTACCACTGAATTAACGGGTATTATTTATTGACTGGATAATTAATGGTTTCTGCCGAAGAAATCAAAAATGGAAAAAATTTTAAGACTAAATCTCGGATACCCCGAAAAAATATAAAATAATAGAAAGTGAAATTTCATTTAGACATTTGCTAGGTAATGAATTATTTATCATTAATTACATAATGAATAAATACAAAAAAAATTGTTTTCGGTATAATATTTTCAATGAACTTATGAATTAATTAAATATTTCCGTAATTATTTTACTTATTAACAACATGACATACTGGAAATAAAAATTTTCATGCATAACTTTAACGATAGGATTAATTTTTCACAAATAATAAGGTTTTTTAAATTATGATATTTATTTTTATATAATTTAGTTCATGTTGAATCGTATGTAGATTATTATAAACATAAAAAATTTTCTATACAAATTCATCTTTATAGATAAAGTTTTGATTAATTAAGAATTAATATCATTTACTTAAATTTAAAAATAAATATTAGAACGAATTTTCACTTTATTTTAAACCAAGCAATTTAAAATTTAAATATCGTAAATTTATACATATTTTATGCTCCACTTTTTCTTTAGAACAACTTCTGAATCATAAATTGTTGATAATGGTTCATTTTTCAGTTGATTTATTCGTAATTTGAACTGAAAATTGCTTGGCCGAAGGAATAACTTTGTGATAATTAATAAGTAAAATAAATATTTAATTTATTGTTAAATTCAACTGTATCTCTTTATTGAAAATTTAATTTTTGCTCGTTTCCACAAAAGAAAAAAACTGTTATAATAATTTCACATAAATCTTACATTTAATGGAAGAATAGCAGATGTAATAAATAGTCTCATAAAGCCAATGACTGTTCAAATGGAAGATATTTTACTGAAAAAAGTGCTGAAAAAGCTGTTGAGCAGTTGTTCTGTAGTAATTCTCTTCCACGTCGAATCAGCGGAAATGTGTTCTGTCTGTTTGCCAACTTCGATTTTTCTCTGAACCTTTAATTTTTTCTTTTTTATTGTAGAAAAAGAAAGAACTTTTCAACCGTTATATTAACTTTCGTATTCTCATATAATAAAGGATTACATCATATATTTATAACGTAAAATTATAATTGCTTATTCCATCAGTTTATAAACAAAAATTTTCTTTTAACTACTTTAACATTATACTAATGATATATTAATATATTTAAAACTTGTATCGATTGATACTATTTCTGAAAATAATTTTGTAGAATCAATATTATGAATATCGATCAAAATTCCTATTTTTTTTTTTTTTTTTTTTAATTATAGTGTGTAAAGTTGACTTTTCATACACTATAATTTAAAAAAAAATATTGAAAGTGATATGAAGAAAATCAGATGTCATTTAATTGTTATAAATATAAATTAAATTTTTAATTTAGGAGATAACAGTCACGTTTTTATACATGATTCAATATTAAAGTTGTTACTCGTACTGCGATGCTTGGAATTTCGTAAAAGAAACTGGAAAAGAAAATATTTGCATAACGATTCCTTTTGTTGAAGTGTCTAATAACTGGCTAGAAAAACTGTTGAAACAAAAATAAAACTGTAAAGTAAATAATTATGACTCAAATTAATGAATTAATTCTGTTTAAACACTGCCATTTCAAGTTGGTAAATTAATATGCATAAAAAATCTATTTAAATGAAGAGAAATTTGTCGTAACTGACTAGAGATATAAATATTATAGTATTTTTATTTAGATTTATTTATATGATTTCTATTAACTAATGTACTGGTACTAATGATGATATTTTTCGACATTTTTAATCAGTAACATTTTTATTTTCATGTTGCACAAGACCATTTTAGAATCTTTTTTTTTCTTGCATATTTTATGCCTCTGTCCAATCAGGGAGATTACTAAGGGGTGAGGCCAGTTCCAATCAGGGGCTGCACCCACACCCGTGGAGGGGGCCGGATGGTGAAGGATGGGGATCGCCGGGCCGGGCCGGGCCCAGCACCCCCCAAAAAACTTTTCAGGGATTATCAGACCCGGGACGCGAATCCGTCTCCTCCTGCGTGTCACGCCGACAGCGTTACCACTCGGCCATCCGGCCGCCCTTTAAATAATGTTTATTAAGCTGATTGGGTCAGTAAATTACATATTTTTCTAAACACAAAAACATTATATTACCGTGTTATCAGTAATCAATATTTTTAAATTGATTCAGACGCGAACCCTTAAATATCTCGATTTAAAACAAATGGACTTAAACCACTTTCAAAATAAACGGCTCTTATATACTATATATTAATAGACAAACACGGCTGGCTAGATGGATGTCCCTTTTTCGGTTGAACTAATGTATCGATTTCTATAAATAGGATATCTTTAGAAAGGTCTAATTGTTTGGATGTGGTTGCGACAGCCAAAATTATTTGTTGTTATTAATAATTTAAAAATTAACGAATAAAAATTACATTGAAATTGTAATTCCTCTAAAAAGACAGAATTCGCAGATGGCGTTATAACGTAGTAATGGATGCCGTTTTACGATTCCTTTTTGGATTCCCTACACGAGTTCGGAAGTGTTTTTCTTCATTATATACAGAATTATAAGATTAAATCACAAGATTACATTTCCGCTCATTTATATGAGCGGGTAATTTCTAGTATATATTAATAGGGAAACGTGCTGGTTGGCTGGATAATCCTTTTGTAGTCGAATCATTGTACTGATTTCTCTAAATAGGGTATCATTAGAAAAATCTAATTCTTGGATTTCTGCGACAGCCAAAATTTTCTGTCGCTATTAATAATTTAAAAATTAAAATTGTAGTTACTCTAAAAAGAAAAAATTCGCAGGTGGAAATGTAACTTAATAAGGGCCGCCATCTAATGATTCCGTATATGTGTTCGTAGGAATTTTTCTAATGATGCTCCAAGATTATAAAATTAAATCTCAAGATTCCGCTCATTTATATGAGTATGTCTAATTATATATTAATACTGATATTTTTCCACACTTGAATTATTTCCTTTTGATGTATAAAGAATGGTAATTTTTAAGATAATGTTTTCTTTCCTATAACTAACATCGCACAATAATTCATCTAATACCCGTTATAGACTAGACCGCATAAAGTACTTTAAAAAAGAATTTAACGGAATAATGCTTTCCAGGCACAAAATATTAAAGTACTTTAACGAGTCAAACTTGCAACATGACTTTCGAGAAGCAAAGTAAACATGGCGAAAAGAATGAATTGGATGAAGGAAAAAACAAATATTATAATCAAGATTTTAATAGATATTTGGGAAAAGTATCATCAACATTTAAAATCGACGAAAAGAAATAAAAGCATTTTTGGCAAAATGTCAGAATTTTTTCTTTTATTTCTTTAATATTTATAAAGATGTATTTAAGAATCTCTCTCACAATTTCACTTGTTCTTGACTAGGAATAATTGAAATAATTTGAGAAAATGGTATTTAAATCAGCATTCATTATTATTATAGCTGACTACATGTTGTTTACAATAATATTTATAAAATTTCCCACTAGATAGCAAATACTAACAAAAATTACAAAAACATGTCTGAAATCTTTAATAAAAGTACCGGTACTTTTGTGTTAAAGTCCTTTAATGCTTAACATACTTTATATTTCTGTGTCTGTAGCAGGTATTATATCATGGTGGATTTATTCAAAAAAACCTACTTTACTTAATCTATATATTATATATCTTTAACAAGTAGATTTACAAAAAATAGTTGCTTGCTGGTTATTATAAATTCCTTAAATATTTTTATTAAAAATACTATTATTGATATTAATAAAAATGAATTTAGTGCTGTTCTAAACAATTTATTGTGGGGAAAAACTTGGTATTTATTATTTATATAAAAATCCAGAATATTTCTGATGAAATTTGTACAAGAATTATATATGAAATTCTTAAAATGTGATAGTTCATAAGTAAAGCATTTCAGGAACACAGAAAATCAACAGAAGTGAGAATTTCAAAACATTATACATAAGAATTAAATAATGAAAATATAATATTTCCAAAGAAAATCATTGTATCATAAAATGATGCTAATTATTTTTAATATATTGGTATGTATTTATTTTTTGAAAGTAAATTTATTTTTATAATCTCTACCTCTAAAATAAACACTTTTTATAAAAAAATTACTATTATTTAATTATTAAAGATAAAAAATTTTGGTGTATAATATATAAATAATAATATAAAATTAAGGATGATAATAATAATAAAATTTATATATTATATATTTACTAAAATTTATGTAAATAAATATTTTTTATACCTAATAATTATTTCCACCTGAATATAACTATCAAATATAGATAAAATATAATTTATAAATAATTTTTGTGAAAAATGTAATGAACAATAACTATAAATCAATATAATAATTAGCATATTAAAGTAAAAATACCTGCAATTCTACAGAATTTAAACTTGATAAATATAGGTCAGTTGGATGTCTTTCTTGATCCATAGACTGACAATTTTCACAGTAATGTTTATCAGGCATTTCATTTCTTTTTAGAATGCCAAAGCATATGGCATGCTGTTTCTTGTTGCATACTACACATGTTAGCATCAATGTATCTTTCTGTAAGTCAAATATATATATAATTCTTAATAATCCTTCCATATTAAACATTTAATTTTTTACCACCATTTCATTTCATTTCTTACCATCATTTTTGAAAAGATTGAATTGGGAGTGTAAGTATCTTTACTCTTAAACTAAATAGAATATCCAATAAATAAATATAACATTGAAATAATTAAAAATAAAGGAAGGGTTTAAATCTGATTCTTTACATGCTAATCAATGGTTTCCCTTCTATTTTAATTCATAAGATAGAGATTTATCACATTTACTAGATTTAACAAATATTTGCTTCTCATCAATGTTAATGCTTTTCCAATATAATAATGACAGAAAATAGCAAATTACAAATTAATAAATATAAATAATTTGTCTGACAGAACTTCATTACAGGTAGTTATCACCTTACAATGAGAATTTGGTTTCAAACCACATCATCGTAAGTCAGAAAGGTCATAAGTCATAAATGTCAAAAATTTATGAATTTTTCATTACTGATATTTATTAGGACACTATACATTATCTTAATAAACATAAAGAATACAAAACTGTAAGAACCAAACACAGAAAAGGATATTTTTCATATATCAGTCTATTGGATCAGAGACTCAAACCCATTGAACTATATTGACCAATCAAAGAATTTATTGATGAAATTACAGTCATAAATATAAATAAGCCAAGTCAAGAATATTTAAATTCCGAAATCTGTGGAAGTTTTGCTTTATAATATAGAAAATATATTAAAAAACATTAAGTTTTCTTTATGTATTTCTCCCTTTTAAATTTACTCATAAATCCTTGGATCTCTGAAACAGAAATTTACATGGGAAGAGCATTATCTTTAATAAAAATTAACTATATATACTCATAGTTAAACTGAAAAAAATTTAAAAGAGGAACAGCTTATACATGGGAGTGCTCAAAAATTGTAAAATTTATCATAAGATCATAAGATTCACCAATTCAGTTGCATTGTATTTCTATCAGACTTTTGTGCCATGATGGGAATGTATAATCTGCCATATCTATTCTTAACAGAGATCATTGTCTTATGATTCTTTCAATTTTTTTATTAAAAATATGTGAATATAAGTACATTAAATCTGTATAAGATGATCACCTCTCATTCCAATCAAAACTTGTTGTTTATACTAGTCATCTGTTATATATTTTACAGATGTATAAGGCAGATTAATTATAATATAGCATGTTTACATGAAAAATAAAACAATTACACTTTAATAAAAACAAAACATATGATTTGTCACAATTTATAACACAATTTATCATGTGTTCAAAAACACAATATATTTAATTAGTATGAAAAAAACTATCAACAATACTTTGTTGCATCCCATTTTAATTTTTTATAGTTTCTACAGTAAAACAGTGTTCAATGTCATTTAATTGAGAATAATTTTTCATTATTTTCTATTGTTGACGCCAGTTTTTTAATTCTTCAACATGTTTCTTGGAGGGTGTTACTCACTTAAGGTTACGATTTTTGTTGTTCCTCCATTTAGTCAGAATTTCTCTTTGAGACAATATTTTGTGGATCTGTGTTTTCCCCACATTAAATTTTTCTGCTAATGCTCATTGAGAAATACCTTTCTTACTATCTTCAATCATTTTTATTTGCTGTTCTAAATTCAAGGCATTAATTTTCTATTTAGCCATGTTTCAACATCCAAAGTGCAATGATAGCATCACACATGTATCATCATTTGATTAATATGCTATGTAGAACAAAAACATCTGGATCTAGTGGTTGGTTATTTTTGCTTTCCCTATTTTCCCTATATCACTTTATCATAGACTTTCAACTTATGATTTTTAATGTTTTTAATACAAAATTTAATTATCATATTATAGATACAAATCTAAGGAATATACATATAAAAAGATATCACATTAAAGTAGAAATGATGGCATGATTTTATCATTTCAGCACTCTACATCATTCTCATAGTATGAATGATGGGGAAAAATTCCCATGGTGCAATTTTTTCAATTGTAATGGTTTGGCTTAAATGAAATTTAAATGTTTAACAGAAAATAATACTATTATACTGCCTTACACACTTTACTTTAAAATTGATTCTGAAGATGTTTGAAATGTTATACTCCTATGATGAGCTCAAATTCAATGATTTTATTGAAATTTGATAGCAAAATCTGTTTGAAGAATCTGATTTTAATCTGAGCCTGAAGATCAGACCATGATGATTTCAAAATTGACTGAAGTTGCATCAAGATTTTTGAGAATAAAGCAAGGAAAAGAGAATGCTTGCTTATATTTAGGAAATTATGAAAGAAAAGGCAAGATATTTATCTTGCAAAGTTCAGCACTTGATTTCCCTAAACCATGGTCAAAGACTTGTTTGTCACTATTTCTATTATGGGATATTAGTGATTATCCAAATATCATAACTAGAAAGAATCTTCTTGAATTAGATAATTCAAGAAAGAATGTTTTTTCTCTTTAAACTATCATTTGATATAAAACTTGATAAATTTTTTGTAAATTTTTCATAAATAAAGAATATCTGTTTTTCTTGATAAAACTTTTTGTTCTGGAACAAATTACTCCATTTTAATATTATGTTTATGGGAAAATCATTTTTGATTTACATCATCTCAAATAATGTTACCAGTCTCAAGAACAACTTATAATGTAACCTCAATGGATAACTGTAGTTTACTGTATATACATTAAGAATTCAACAAACAATTATATATATGAAAAAGCTTAAGAGATGTTATCAGAAACTAGAATCATTAATTTACTCTGTACTTTTTAAAATAATTTTTAATATGAAATGTTATCATTTTTTAATGATTAGGAAGTGAAAAAATTTTACCTTTAACAATCCACATGGACATTGTATTTCATTTGCTCTATTAGACTTCAAATTGCAAGTTTCATCATCTTAAAATATATAAAAAAAAACAATTTAAAATTATATAATTAAATTCTTATTATATTTTCTATATTAAAAATTTGATTTAATCATAAAATTTTTTAATATGGATCAATAAATTGATAATAGTCAAATTTAAAAAATAATTACAAATGTTCCTTAAATTATTAATATAATTCAATTTTAAGTTTTATTGTAATCTGCTCTTATAATAAACCCAGAAGTATAAAAATCATTAAATATATTACAAGAGGGAATCAAAAAAAAAGTTAGTAAATTTATTTCAGCTAAACAGTTCTTGTGAAACAACTATTGAAATATATATATTAAAGTTGAAAATATTTATATGTAAATTATCAAAATTTATTACTATTCATTAACTTGATATTTTTTGAAGCTACATCATCCTAACAATAATGTTCACTGACATCAATCTCGCTTTGGAGTAAAGTAAAATTTTATTTTACCCAAAGCAATTGAATACTCTTACTTTACTTTTTCTATATAATCACCCAGTATGTTGATGCACCAATTATTCTATTCCAATATGAGATGAGTTTTTCTCTCCCCTGTTCAAAAAACTGTCCAGTCACTTTAAAAGTGTTTATTAGCAAGTGTGGATGTGCAAATAATTACCATCCCTAAGAATTGATCTTGTTGGTCACAACTTGTGCAACATTGGATTATGCATTGTCATGGAGAAGCAATATGTCCACATGTCAGTCTGAGCATTTCTAGCAAATTTTTTCTCAAAACCATTTTAACATTGTGCAATATGATGCTGCATTGCTGTTTCCTGAATGGAAATCCACAAGGAGAACACCATGATAATCCCAAAACACCTTCACCATGATTTTTCCTGTTGACTATGTTGTCTTAAATTTCTTTACTGGGGAAAACTCCATATGCTTCCACATCATACTTTTATCTGCTTGTTTGCTTTCTGACATGAATTAATGAGCCCATGTTTCACAACCAATGAATTCATTGCAAAAAAGCATTTCATTGTGGCTGTATGATTGCAGAAAAACTGCATTTCATCTAAGCCATGTCATGATATTCTGTCAAGCTCTGCAGAATCCAACATGCTGCTACTTTCCTGTATCCTGGGATTCATGTATGATGATGTGAATGAACTGTATGAAATGTCCAAGGCATTAGTAGTAGATTTCATTATTCTATGGAGATTGTCTTGAATTATTTGGTTAACACATTGAATGTTGTTGGCATTTACAGACACATGGTCAACAATTGTCATTCAAATCACCTGTGACAATAGCCAAATGTTTGTACAAATATTCCTACACAACAGTTCCTATTCTCAGTACAAACCATATTAGCAGCAGTGACACCATTAACAATTGACAAGGCAGCAGAGATCACCAACGGGATAGTTGAAGTTACTTCAGTACCAGTAAATACCATTTCTTTTACATCACATTTTGAAGGCAGAGAAACAAACTTTTACAAGAAATTAATAAATTGCATAAATGCATCAATGAGCTAATTCGCAGACAAGACTGGAGCTGAAATGGACACCGTGAATGTAACAGATCTAATTTATGAAATAACAAACAAAATAAACAACTATGCTGGTATCATAATATCTTTGGAGACAAAGCAAGAAAGTGTACAAAACTGTATAACTACCAACCGAAAAACAAGTAAAGTAACGTGTAGTGATGATGCACATTTTGCACAATTCATCTCATCATCTCTTTGTAAAAGTTAAGCACTCAGACAAACTTTTTGGTAGACACAAGGTCTGATGTTTCAATTATTCCCAACTCATTCACCAATAGACAAAGAGAATCTATAATGACTTTATCAGTGGCAAATTCATCAAAAATCAACATATATTCCCAAAAATTACTAACACTAGACTTTCAATTAAGACGTGCATTCAAATGGCTTTTCCTAGTGGGAAATGTTGCAACACCAACATTAAGAGCAGATTTCCTATATCACTTCAACTTAGCATTGAATCTATGCTGCAAACAACTGGTCGGCACCCAAACTCACTTATGTTCTTAAGAGAAAATGCAAACAATTGTAGTACACTCAATTAAATTTGTCTCTGACAATAGCATCTATCATTCACTACTATGTGATTTTCTGGATATAACTAAACTGCTGACTCCAAATCAAGAAATTACATATAACATCATGCACCACATACAAACCACAGGCCCACCAGTCTCAACTAAACCTCAATGATTAGCTCTCGATCGATTAAAAATCACTAAAGAAGGATTGAAACCAATGATCAAACTAGGACATTTATGACCATCTACTATGCTATGCACTTATGACCAGCAACTATGCTTCTCCACTTCATATGGTTCCGAAAAAGAACTGTTCGGATTGGAGACTTGTTGGTGATTACAGAGCCTTAAATGATCAAACAATAAAAAATAAATACAGCATGCCCAACATATTGGCTTTCATGGCAAAACTACACAACAAAAAGATATTTTCACACATCGATTTCATAAAGCTTATCATCAAATATCAATCAAACCAGCAGACATCCATAAAACAGCCATAACCACACCTTTTGGACTGTTCGAAAGTACCAAAATGTAATTTAGACTTTATAATGAAGCCTCCACATTTCAACGATTTATTGACAAAGTCACTTGTGATCTCTCTTTCACATATGTTATTTGTTGACGATATCCTTTAGCTTTTGAAACTCAAGAAGAATACTTAGAACAGTTTAAAAGCATTATTCAAGCAATTCCAACAATATGATATAAGTTTCAAGCCCTCAAAATGTGTTTTTTGGAGAATCATCAATAGAGTTCCTTGGATACAAAGTATCAGCAGCCAGAATTAAACTACTACTGGATCATGTTCAGACAATACAAAAATCTCAAATGATCATCCACGATCATACAATTATATCAATTTCTTAGTCTATATAATTTCTATAGATGTTTTATTCCTAAGGTAGCAATCATACTATATCCAATAGAGGAATACCTAACAGCATGGGTCGGCGACCCGCGGCCCATTGCAAGTTTTTATGCGGCCCACCAAGCAATATAACTTTTATATGGTAAAGTAAAAATTAGGAAGGCTTTTTTTTTATTATATTATTATTATTTGTTATATTATGAATTATATTTATTGACTGTATTATTAATATTATTTTTTATAAATAAATAACAAAAAATAGTAAAAGTTTTTATTGATAATATTTTTTTAAATTCCCAAGAAACAGTAAGCAAGGTACACTCATGCTGCCTCACCTCTCACCTCATATCCCTTTGACTCGTGCCCAAAAAACCACATCTAACCTGAGTAGTGACGAAGTGTAGCGAGGCAGCTCAAGCAGACCATGTACACTCATGCATTTGATTTCCCTCGCCATATGCATATTGTGTATTGCCAGCATTAGAAATATGTAGAGTCAAGAACAAAAGTAAATCACCACTATACCACGTTGGTGTGAAAAATTACATCATCAACGTCAAATGTGACGGAATCGGCAAAGTAAACATTAATAATGCATAATAATGTTGAATAACGGGCATTCCACTGTCGAATATATATTTTTAATACTTTCAATTGAATAACTTGAAATAACATAATATAATAAATAACTATTAGCATAACAATGTCGTATGAAAACTCTTCATTCTATGTCATCCAGCTTTAGCGAGAAATGCAGCATCCAGAAAACATCATCTGCTAAAGTCTCATAGCTGACTGTGCAGCCTGCTTAAAAATATTTTTTTTGAAAATGGCCCGCAGTCCAGGAATGATTGCCGACTCCTGCCTAACAGGAATCAAGAACAAGAGATTGAATAAATGTGCACCATTTGATCAGAATCAATGGACAGAAAGAGCAGACATAGCATTTAACAAGGCAAAAGAAGCACTGGCAAATGCCACATTCCTCCATCATCCTATTCCTGGTGCAAAATTCAGTGTTTTTGTTGACACATTGGCTATAGCAGTCGGTAGGTTCACTAACACAAAGGATTGAAAAAGG
>WUQG02438732.1:0-13756 GCA_011317285.2 Androctonus mauritanicus
TGAACATATGAAATACAAAAAAACATATTTCTTATTTGGTATACATATATAAATAATTTTGAATTTTCACAAGAAATGTGATACTGGAAAGTTTCATCACAAGTAGATAAGATGACATCATAAGCATTATTCTCAATTTTATATTAGCAATTTAGTAAATTTTATATAAAAGCATTTTTAATTTTATTATATAAATATTACTTAAAAATTAGAAAAAAAAAGCACAAAAATTAAGACAAATAGAAAAATATGCTATTATTTTTTTTTATTGTCCCATATGAGAATTTTTTTCCTTGGCAATATATAATTACTTAAATTTTTTAATGATAACCTTACAGAAATTTTTTATTGATTATATAGAATAATACAAGTGTTTTATACAATTCAAACTTTTTATATAGGGCTATGTGAAATTTCAAATCAGATTCTCATTGAAAAATTTAAAATCACTATCATCTTTACACTTGTATATTATTATGGTGGACAATAAAATCATTTGTTTTAAATCCTAAAGCTATAAAACAATATTGATTTTTATTAATTAATAAAAAACTATATATCTTATTTATCTGAGATTTGGAATCATAATTGTCTGTCTGTGTTCATTACTGCAAACTGAGTTTAAACAATTTTTATTGCTAAATTAGCAATAAAATTTTGTTGTAATAAATTCATCAACATATTATATAAAAAACAAATTTATCAAAATGATGAGAAATAAAAATATATATATATATATAAAAACAGAACTTAATTCTCAATTCTATATACATCTATTATCAGGTTTCAGTTGCAGGAAATTTAAATTTAGTTCTGTAAAGTTTTAATTGATATTAACTAAACTAAAATGTCTTAATTTTGAATGCAGAACAATTATTTATAATTACTAAAATTCAGCATATTCAATAGCAAGCTTATTAACAACTTTATTAAAAATTTAGAAATGTTTTTGATTTTAACAGCATTCTTTAGCCATTTCTAGAACCAAAGAGTATTTGAAAATCGAATCTTGGTAATTCCTTCAAATCGCAATTATTTTTTTGTAATTTTTAATTATTATAGTAGATTTAGGTAAGGTGTCCCAAACTCTGGAAAAACCTCTTATCCAGACAACTCTATATGCCAAGCATTTCAGATAATTGATCCCATATCTATACATATTATCTAAATATTATAATATATAAAAAACAAATTATAGCAAGTATATCAAATGAATTATAACATTTTGTTGCACTATAATAATGATATTTTCAGTTTTGATGTGTTTAAAATAGTTATGTATTCACATTACCAAAATTTTTCTTAGATGGAAAAGTATACAGAAAATCTCAGGCTTATGCATTCAAAAACTTTCAACTATAATTTGAATTCTCCATTACTTGTAATAAAACATTTTCCCACAGGCATAATGTTACATAAATGGAGGTTAAGGTTCCCCAGCTACCAAACTCAGAATATTTAATGGATTTTTAAAATTTAATATAATGCAATAGTGTTGAATAAATGCTATTTATTCTTCACAATGATGTAATTCCATTTTTTCCCTATCAATACTTTCTATAAATAAAAATAAAAACCTACTAGATGAAGAATATGAATAACTTCTGCTAAATTAAATAAAATAACAATATCAAGAAAATAAAATACTTCTGGCAAAAAAAATGAAAATTAAGAGAAATGTTTTCAATCCATTTAAGGATCATCTTTAGCTGTTAGATTCAAAATAAAAGAAAAATCATGTGATATGAATATTAAGTTACTTCCAAGCAGAGATCACTTCCAGTTCCTGTGTGTCGATGATAATTTCCATTTTTGTTCAATGTTGAATTCAAGATTAAAAGAACATAAAGATAGTAAAGAACGATTTAACAACTACAGCACTCTCAATAAGAACTTTAGAACGAAAATAATATTAACATTTGTTGGCACTAATCCAATAAATATACAGCACAACAATTACCATGATGAAAGTCATATAGCCAAAGCCCTGAAAATTCATTTAAATTAAATGTAGAAATTTGGTTTGCTCAGAAGTTTAATCAGATAAATATAAAGCAGTAGAAAATAACTATTTTGGTAATGTTATGTTGACTACAGAAATTATTGAGTTTGAATTTTTTTATTAGATATTAGACACAGGGTATTCCAGTATTCAGCATGGGTCACCACACTTATAATAAGGGTAAGTAAAGTGAAGGAGATCATGTCTGAACTCTTCTGAAAAACATTAAAAGGTACAGAATCCAGAATTAAATGCTGATTCTTCAAAATAGAAGTACAGCATATTTTGCACTGCTATCCAATAGTTGGATATTATTATTGCAAAAACTATTTGGTAGATTCATTGAAAATACAAAAAATCATAATTGGGAATCTACTGTATGTCCACAATTCCCATATTAAAGCCACTGATATAAATAATAACAATGTGTTTTGAAATAATGAGAACTTAAATATGTTATAGAGTACAAGTAGTTCTCAACTTTACAAGTTAATTCATTCCTGGAGTATGTTCATAAAGTAAGAACTCATAAATGAAGAATTAATTTCCTATAGTCATTATGTTAAAATAAGGGATTCCATTCTCAGTAATGAAATTTGATTTTAATAAAATTAAGTAAAGGCCAACAAAATCAATAGTTTATGATTAAAAAATGATTTATTTATCTAAAGAAATGAATGAACAGGTAGTTTTCAACTTACAACCACTCATACTTACACAGCAATGTCACTGATAAATTCTGTGATTGATAATGTAATTCAATGTATTAACTCCCTGATTTAACAATATACAAAAAGTGTCTTTTTTGCATCCGATTCTTGTAGTTTTTTGTTTTTTATCTTAATAATGTATAGTGTCCTCATGAACATTAATAGTGAGAAATTCATAAATTTTGCAATTTGCAACTTACGACTATTCTGTCTTAAAACAGTGGTGTTTGAAAACAAATCCTATTTTAATTCAAAGACAATTTATATAAACTTTAAAATTAAGCAGATTATAATAATATATTTGTCATATAAATGTTAAAGAATTCATATTTTAGTTCTTGATATAAAATTAAAATAAACTGTACTAATCAGGAAAGAAAATTTTATTACAAACATTTTTGACTTGCTTGCGAGGTCTTCAGCTGTACTATTGACATCTTGATATGTCAATAGTATAACTGAAGACCTCACAAGTAGTCAAAAACGTTTCTGTAATAAAATTCTCTTTTGATCGGTATTATTTTTATTTTAAATGTTAACAAATTTTTATTCTTCATCATCATCAATAGGTAAGTAGATAAGCTTTAATAAAGATGAACTATTGCCTTAAACTCAATCCAGAAATGAAAGTTATTTATATAATATGTTGATAAAAACAGAGAATATATTATTTCCACTTTTTGAGTGCCATTTTGATTTGCCAATTTTGTAGCAGATGGTGTTTTTGCTACAAATACAGTAGTACTTTATTGTGTAACTATGCCATATATTGTGTGTTGTGTCCCTGAAATGTTTAGCATTTATTTATTGCAATTAATATTCATATTTTCAATTTTTTGATTATGAATTTATTCTCAAATATGAGTAAACTTGGAACTTAAAACCAAGAACTATCTGTAATTATAGAGTGCTTGTGCAGTTAAAATTTTACTAAATTCTATTAAAATAAAAGTTTCTATTAAAAGGAGTCTGTAAAAATATCTCGGTAAATTAATTTATTCATGTTTTACAATATTTAATCCATTTATATTCAATCTTTTTGATATCAACAAGCATGTTCCTGATAATATGTTTAATTAAGCCTAATCAATATTCTCAAATTTATTAAAATTCCTCTCTCTTATTTTTGCATCAAAAAAATTTTGAAATTTTTTAGTCATGTTAAATAAGTACAGTAAATATCTCTATGATTATTTTTTTTTAATATTTTCAGAAATTTTTGTTGAATATTTTTGATTGGCAATTATATATGAGGTTTTTCCATGATTGTTTCAAAAATATTTCATTTCATTATATGGCTATTACTTATGTTATTCAGCAGTCATAATATCTAAGCCAAGAATCTAACCATTATTCATAATCTCAGAAGCGAATTTACTGTTCTAAAATTTCTTTAAAAATATTTAAAATTTATTGAAAATTTGTGATTTTATAAATAATCTGATGATGATAAATGTAAACTTCTAAAATTTAGAAAAATACATCTAAATTTTTAATGAATTTATAAATTTACATTAAAAAACTTGAAAAAGTTTATAAACAACTTCTCTCATATATAAAAACAGCTATAATCTTATCTTATTAGCTTTACTTCATACATCAAGTAATTGTTCAGTCAATACAAGAAAACTAGAAGTAGGCTGAGCAAAAATTTCTTGGGAAACAATTTGTGGGCAGTTGAATTAGCATTCCACTTATAATCATTACTGAATGCATATTTTTCAAGATATCTGATCATTCCAGAATATCTAGGATGCATTTTATATTATTTAATAATATATGCTTCGGAAAGAAAAATAAGAATGAAAAAATCATATATTCCAATAAACAAATTTTGTTATTATCGAACATTATGAAGCAAATATTTTCAAATAATCTATCATTCCCAGATGTACTGCTTTCCCAGAAACATTGTTTGTTTTGAAAATTTTTAGAGTTCCCAAATAAATTCTATACAAAATATGGACATTAAAACCACATCAATCATTCTTTGATTTATTGTTTTCTTGCATCTATTAGTTAGAAATTTTAGTACCAAAAAGTATGTTAATCTGGATTGATTATTTTTAAGAAAGAGCACACCAATATACAAATGTTGGTAAAAATTTACTTTACTTCTTGCAGTTAAGTGGTGATTTGATGGATCATTGTGTCACATATCATTGTCATCAGTCAATATAGAGATTACAGATTCGCTGCCACCAACATTGGAGTGTTGGCAGCAAATCTGCAATCTCTATCAATCTACATTTTTACCTGATTCAGTTTGTGATGCAATGCACCTAACTGAAAGAAGTAAATTTTTATTGGACTTTGTACAGTTAGCAGTGTGATCTTAAATGCATTTTACCTACCAGACAACAACTTGGAAGGGAAGGGGTGATGACTAGAGCTAGAATCAGCTTGAGAAAAAAGTGTGTGTTGCCAGTAACAAGTCTTATAAGAGCTTTCATACAAGCATAACCTTTGCAATAGTTTAATTGATAATTTGTAAATTTTCACAACTTCATAGCATCTTCAGTGCCATTGTGTATTGCACATTTTGCTCCTTTGGATAATGTAGCTTTGCATGTTGATAGATCAGATGAATTTTAATGCTTTTTGGTGACAAAATATTAAAGTTTACAATTGTTTAAATAGAGATTTAGCAACTTTTCTAAACTTTTTTAGTGAAAAAAATAAAAATTACTATTGCTAATATAGGTATTTTGCTACTTTTGCTCTGATGCTTAGTGATTTTCCATAAACCAAATTCTACAATATTGCCTCTAAGTGTTAATCATTTCATTTTCTGAATCATTTCACATAGTTAAGTACATACTATACAGTTCAACATGTCTCTTTGGTCCATTACAGTGCTTTGTTTAATTGCTAGCATTATCTTTTAATTTTTTTTATCTTTTCATTATTATTTCTATTCTATTTATTTTTATATATTGTCCTGGATCTATTATTTTTTCCATGTCCATCATTTTTTCAGGTGTCATAATGAAAACAATGAATCAAGGTTTACCAAAATAATATAGAATATTATGGAGTAATGTATGCATTACATAGTACATCTTTAATATACTGAATCACATTTTTATTACATTTTTTAAATTAGTTTAATTATTTCTGAGAAAAATTTAATATTTCATTTTTATTCAAAAGAAACTGGAAAATAATTATTATTTTATAGTACAAAACTCAACTACAATACAGTTAATTATTATATTATATTTGAATATGTCATTACTATAAATTCATTAAGATATTGAGCATACTTGCAGTAGTGACAACAGAAATCAGTTTTTTAAAAAATATTTATTCTAAAATAACACAACAATACAAAAAGTACAATTTGCAGGGAAAAAAAATCCTCCCGTTTTACATGGATTAAATTATAAAATAAAATGTAAAATAAATTGAGTTATAATTATCATTATTATACGTTTGAATAAATTTGATTTTATTAAATTCTTTGAAAAATAAATAATATTTTTTTTGTATTATTTATTTAAAAAGTTTATTAAATTTAAATAGAATTTTAAAAATTCCAAAAATTTATAACAATAAGCTAGATGTCAAAAATTTATGGATTAATAAATTTGAAGATATTACTTTCAATACTTTACAAACATTACATTAAACTGAATATTATTAATTATTTGCATAAACCATTAACTCATAATTCAGAAAATTCTTACCATTCTTCCAGGTCCTAAACCTTTCACTACCACTCTGACTTTATTACAGCCATTTTCTATAGCCCTCTATAAATAAAAAGAATATAAACTATATTTTAAAATATTTATTCTGAAAATAATTATTATTATTTCATATAATTAACTTAACTTATATATTTAATAAATTATCAGAATTAAGAAATAATCAATTTTAACTAAATAAAAATACAAAATATAAGTAGAACACCATTGGCAAGTTAAATAATCTAACTAAATTAAAACTGTCAAATATAATTTTAAATTGAACTTAGTTCTTGCCTAAATTAACTCTTGATGATGATAAATTTTCATTTCAATGTTGCCTGGATAGTTGTGAAGTGATTCGATAATGCCAGAATTGAGTACTGTAAAGAAAAGCCTGATCAGAAATATTGCTATTGGATGAGTCCAATGTCTATGATTAAATTCTAAATTTAAAATATTAATATCTGAAGAATCACCTTGTCAAATTGCCTATGGTCTATCAGGTAAGACATCAAAATACTAGCATGAATGTCCCTAATTCGATCCTAGGCCAAGGCAAGTTTTTCTTCAGATAAATTAATTAAAATTTATAATTCATAAATGGCATCACTCATAGTTTAGGGTATTAGTTTTTGTTAATTACAACATGGTGCTACCATTAGTCAAAATTAATTCAAATTATTAAAATTCTGTTATCATCAAAGGTTAGTTTAGACAAGAGTTAAGTTCAATTTGATTAGATCCTCAAGATTTGGTCTGATATAATTTTTAATTTCCTTATATAAAAAAATTTATGAAATTTTTTAGGAGTATAACATTGTAAGTGAGAATATTCTCACCTAATAACAGTAAGTGTTACCAAATCTATTAACATATATTTTTTGAGAGTTGATGTTTTGAATACAACCTCTCCCCAATTTATGTAAATCAAGTTTATATAAAATATTTTTTGTAACTTTTTTTTTTTAAAATACAGAGGATAAACATTACTGCATTTGTAAGTTACAAATGCATTTAAACAATAATATACATGTTATGTTATTGATAGTTTACATTTACATTATTACATTAAAATTTATATTACTAAAAACAGATACGATAGTTTATATCATTAAATCTTCATATTATCTGATTATTTTATATTTCTGTATATTTTGTATACTACTGATCTTAAGCATCATCATACTGGTAATATATTCTTCCATAAGGAACCATTTCCCTTTCAATCAAGGAACAATATGACACTATAACATTGTGTAGGTACAATCACTATAGAGTCCACCAAACCCTAGTTGTTGATTAAGAATTTTTGTTGAAAAATTTTTTTCCAACTCTCACAAAATTAATGACATTAAAAACTTCTATCTAAACTATTCTATTTATATTCTATTCCTATAATCTTCTATAACTCGTAATTATTCTGTCTAAACTTGAAAACTATTTGCATATGTTGGAGATGGCTGTATTTGTTATACGAAATATAAATAATACTAAAAAAGCATTAGAGAGGGACAATAAAATATGTTATTTAAAATTATAAAATCAAAAATATTTCTTGTATCAAACTATCATTAGTTTTCTCTCAAATATCAAACAAAAAATATAAATAATTTGAAATTTAAACACAGCATTATATAAGTTAACACTTTTATGTTGCAGAACAAAATTCTGCTTGTAATATGACACACTATTTTATTGCTATTATTAATTTTGATTTATTTTCTCTCTGATAGAGTAATTTGAATGTTTTTGAAATCTTTACTAATTGTAATATAATGAGCCAATTTATTGTTATTAAGTTTTGTTGTATATGTTGTGTATGTTTAAATACAGACAGTCCTCAATTTATGACAGGGTTCAAACTCATAGTCATAAATAACTGCAAGATTCTAAGTCAAAGTGATCAAAAATTGGAAATGACAAAAACTTATGATTGCCCATTACCAACATATATTACATACCACTTTAACAGAATAAACTTAACATAAAAATACAAAAAACTACACACAAAAAAGATGCTTTACATATATCAGACCATTGTGCAAGGATTCGTACATATGAATCGTATTGACTAATCACAGAATTTACTGATTACATCATCACAATAAGTACAATTATTCATATGATGATGACATCATAAATTGAAGATTATCTGTAATGTACAAATTAGCAGGGATGAAAGTAATGAATATTGATATTTATACATTTAATTATTAATAATTTAAAAATTTTTTAAATTACAGTAAGTGCCGGATATTTTAATCACTGGTTAATAGAATCAAATTTAATAGCACAAAAACAAATCAGCAAATTCAATATTTTTACCTTCGTTTATTAGAATCATGTTTTCGGTTTATGCAATTAACCTAAAGTCCATTAACAGAAAAAAATCCACAACACTTTAATATAGCCTATTGAATCTTAAACTCAGGAATTTTTGACAGCAAACAGCTGATCAATCAAATCAAACTTAAAAATTTTTGGTTACGAACAGTTCGTTACTGTTGAGAAAATAAAAATAAAGGGAAGAGAAGTTTTCTCAGGGGGTGCTAGCTGACCTCCTGAGAAAACTTCTCTTCCTTTGATTTTTATTTTCTCAACAGTAAAATAAAAAAAATAATTTGAATCAACAAAAATAATTGATTTTTTAAATAAAAATGTCTAAAAATACTGTACTGTGTTTTTTATTTTTCTATAACATTAAAATAGGCCACAAAACGAATGCAGTAATAAAATCAACGCATTGTAGAATCGTTTGTTATTAGAATCAAAATGGCAACGACTAACATGATTCTAATAAGCAGTGCTTACTGTAGTTACATTATACATTTTTGTTAGACCTGCCATATACACTGTGTTCCTAAAAGGTCTGGTCAAATTTAAATCGCAAATACTACTCATCAAAACAAAGCAAAAAGTCTATTTAAACATGAGTCAAGATATGTTTCTTTTTTGATATAAAACATAGGTCTCATATACAATCCTATAAAAGAACAAAATCATGGATTATTTTCAACCAACCAATCACAGACTATTTCAGTAGCTTGCAATGTGTTATGATTAATGTAAAGTTCATTTTGTTACAGTTGATTGCAAACTATAATTTAATAAAATCATCACAAGATTAAGAAGCTTATTAACTTCTTGCATATCAGTGACAGCATTTACAGCACATGGCAAGGACAAAAATTTTTACAAGTGAAATTTCATGGATCCTAAATGGTTTATTGCAGTTGTGTTTATGGTTTTCAAAAAAGAACCATAATGAGTTTCTGATAATGATTTCTAAATATTTTCTGCCAAAATTTCTTATTTTAAATGGTTTTTACAAAAATTTGAGTTTTGGAAAATTCACTTTTTCTCCCTTATTATTGTGTTTTTGTTGTTCTAATTATACGTTGATATAAATTACCCAAATTTTTGCAAAAAATTAATTTTTTACAGGATAAACTATAAAATCTTAAAATTAAAAAAAATTATAGATATTTTAATAGAATTAAGCAAAATTTTGGTATTAAGTAATACTTTTTATTAATTGTTGATTTTTTTTTATTTCATTTTCACTATATTTTTGTCAAAAAAATGAGAAACAGAAATGGGATAACATAGCATGAAAAAGAATAAAATTTAACCCTTTGTGTACTGGCAATTAGACAAAAATCCAACATTAAAAGGGGCATAGATTTTTATCGTGTTATTGCCATCATTTCTTTCCCATGCTTTTCCTGTCAAACTTACTACTCTCTGGAAAGTGTAGTATTGGAAGCGGAATGAGAATCAACCATTGGAAATCCAATAAATGTAAAGAATGTTATAGTAATTTCATTTATAAGAAAAGACTATTTATTTGTTTACACTAGGTTTTTTTTGACATAAATTTAAAAATTTATAAAATATTAAATTTATTGAAATATTACTAATTATTATTATGTAAATCTTGAAGTAATTACACAACATATTTTAATTAATAGTCATTAATAAAAATTTGCATATTAATTGGTTTTTATTGATTTTGTTTTGAAAATATGGTCAAATTTTGGCTTGTTTTATTCAGAAGACCAGTCACTATACAAAGATAGCAACCGTTTCATTGAATGGCTAAATCTTCATATAATAAAAAAAAAAATGTTTTTTCAGTGATCTCTTATACAGAATAAAAACTTCAGAAAAATTACATTAAAAAGTAATAAATATTTATATTATTAGAAAGAGAATAAACATTATAAATTATAAAAATTTCAAAACATTTTGATAAAAATTAAACAAGATATGATATTTTTTGATATTAATCAGGCTTAGTTTTATTAATTGCCAGTACAAGAAAGGTTAAATTGTATATTTTTTCACACTGTTATCTCAAAAAGAAAACATTTCTGGACCCATATTTATATGGATTTTATTATTATTTTTTTAATTTTGTTTTGATGAGTAGCATCTGATTTAAATTTGGCCAATCTTTTATAGAAACATCTTATATACTTGAGCATAAAAGACAATAAATTCTTTTCAAAAAAGAATTTTAAAAAATTTAGTTGTATTATACATAGGACAACAAAAAGATGGAAAATTTTTTAGCAATAGTAAGATTTGCAAGCTACAGTTGTGCCGTCATACCTTCCCGTCATATTTTCATGCAATCCATCACAACGATTATCATCATACTTATTCTTTGATTTAATATAAACATGCTGTATTGTAATTAACTTGTATAAGCTGACTACCTGTCTAAACAACCAGTTTTGGCTGGAATGGGGTGGTCATCTTATATATGTTCTGCTGTATTTTCAAATATACAGTAAGATAAATGATATCAGATCCTTACAGTAAATAAATTATTATTTATTAATAGCTTTAAAAATGAAACTGAATTAAAAAAAACCAAAAACATTTATTTATATGTCATAATTATTGATATATTATTAAATCTTTACTAAAATAACAAATTTTTTCTATTTTATTCAATTTTGACTTAATTACTCCACAGATGTAAGAATAAAATAACTTTATTTAATTTCATAATAATAATAATAGTGTCTGATTTTTCAATAGTTATTCATTTTATATCACAATACAAATTCAAATGCACTCAATCAGAATATATAAAAAGATTCAATGTATCACAAGTAAAATTAAAAGCACTATGAGCAGTAGCATGAGAATGTAAAATGCTTTATTCAGGCTAACGTTTTCGGTAATACTGTACCCTCTTCAGGCTTACAGACAAAAATTTTTTTGAACACTAATAAAAGAACTTCGAACATGAAAAGAATTTTCTAACAAAACCACAAGTAAAATGGATAATCCATTTACTTGTGGTTTCTTTCTAACAAAACCACAAATAATCAGAATCCATTCAAAATACATTGAATGGATTCTGATCAAGATTCAATGTATTTTGAATTGCTCCCACATACTTTTGGCAGTAGCCACTTTTATAGCCCCCACAGAGTATCTAATACCTATAATGGACAGTTTGAAGGATAGTATTCAATAAGGCTATCTAGATCACATCATTTTTCAAAAAAGCTACCTTCCTGAAAAATGAGATATAAAATTGTTTAATAATCTTTATATATATATGATGTATAAAACCTGAAATTGAAACCAAATCCTTCAAGATGGTAAATAATTGCTTTATTATGCAATCAATGCTAAAAATTTGGATACAGAAAAATAATTTAAACATTCTTCTTTAATTTTTATATTGCGTTTTCTTTAGTTTTATTTGTATAAACTTCTAGTAAGCACAAAATGTACAATTTCTTCATTTAAAAGAATAAACAGCATTTATTCAATATTAATGTACATTACTACTTTTTAAAAGCACATTGAATATTCTGAGTTCTGATAACTGAGGAATATAACTATCTTCATTTATAACATTACACCTATGGAAAATAGTGTTCTAAGTTACAATGGAATCAAATTATGACCAAAATTTTTTAATGCAATCCTGTTATAAGTTAGGGAGCTCTTGTACTCAGTGAATTTTGGTTAATTCACAGTTTTTAGCCCCTATTAAAATGTTATTATAGAGTATACTGTATTTCTAATCAAAATTTATTTATAAATAAAACTGAATTTTACCAAACTCATTGAAATTCCAGTAGCTTGAGCTGCAACATTTGTTCCTTTCCTGGTATTTTTAAATCCTTCCATTCCCTTTTAATATAAATAAATTTGAAATGAAAAAAAAAATTGTTAATTGCATTAAAATTTTAAAAAATTATACTTACACATGATCGAGTTACAAGTACTTTACCTATTAAAACAAAATTTTATGATTAGTTTTCAAAAAATGACAAGCTATAAGTTATTTATTGCCTTAAATATTTATTATATAAAATTAGTGACATAATGATATTAGTTTAGCTTAAAATTTTTTCTACTTTATTAAATATTGATACTCCTCTAGTTAGTTTCTTGACTTTGAACAAACCTAGATTCTTTAAGTTTGTTCAAAATCAGAAAATCTGAATTCGGAGATATTGAAAATACTCCAGAAATGCAGAGATATTGATCATACTTATATACAGATAGTTCTCACCTTATGACCATTTATACTTACAATGGTAATGTAATCGATAAGTTCTGTAATTGGTCAATGCAGCATATATATCCATGTGCAATGGTCTAATACAGCATTTCCCAAACTATGTTCCGCAAAAGGATAATAAGTGTTTCATAAAAAATTATGAAAATTAATATAAGCTTCATACGATTCTAAATGCTGTGCCAAGTTGAAACTGGAGTCACTGTAGTTTATTTTATTATTTTCATGTGTTTTACATTCAATTTGATGATAAATGTTTTTGTTTTGTTTTCTTAACTCTTATCCTTATCTATCCAATTTATTTATTATTAATATTTATGTATACTATAATCAAGGTGTTTCATAACATTTTTAGGATTTGTAAAGTGTTCTGTCATGGAAAAGTTTGGGAAATGCTGGTCTAATGTATCAAAATTATTTTTTTTTGTGTCTGATTTCTATAACTTTGTGCTTATTAAGTTTATTATTATAATGTATAGTGTCCTAATATATATTGATAATGGGAAATCCATTTCAAACTTTAGATTGCTTCAACTTATGATTTTGAAGTTTGAATCAAACCCTGTCATAAATTAAGGACTATCTGTACTATATTCTGTAATACAGTACAACTCCAATTATCTGAACTCCGACTATCCGAATCACTTTCAGAATTTAAGAAAAAAAAAAATTAAGACGGAAACATACTGCGATTCGCAAAATAATGATTGTGTCTACGTTCACTATTGTCCCCTCCGCGGATGAAGACAGTCAAACAGCTTACTTTGACAGAGATGTTCAGCAAACAATGACTTTCAGC
>WUQG02438743.1:0-13756 GCA_011317285.2 Androctonus mauritanicus
TTTCACTTTCTGAAAGATAAACACAAACCACACACACACACACACACACACACACACACACACACACACACACATATATATATATATATATAGATACTGTGCAACACGTTTCATTAATCAAATTTTACAAATGTAAAATCAATACACGTTGTTGGATTTTTAAAATTTTAATTGATACAGAGCAATATTCGTATTTTTAATTAAAATCCTTATAGGAAATTTTATAACAGAAATTTATCGACAGAAATTAATATATAGTTTGTTGATATTTATATAAAATTTACGAAAAATTTTTATCAATTGATGAGAGAAACGGATGAAAATGTTATGAACGAACAAAGTTTGATGTCTAAATTTTTATTATGCTTCTTCATATTAATGAAATTATTGTTATTATTTTTTATTTATAATGAAGAAATTATTCTCTGCTTAATTAATAAAATCATCATAAGTCTTTTATTTTCTAAACTTATTTTAAACTTAAATTACTTTCGTTAACATATTTCTGTATCAAGTACAACGTGTGATTTTGTTTCTACAAAAATAATTTATTCTGTGCCATGTTCTACAAGCACATGAATAGTTCATTAATAAATAAAACTCCCTATTTTAATTATTCATTCATGTTAAAAATATATTTTAGCGCAAAAATTCTCAAAGGACACGTTTCTTTACATGTAAACATCGTATTTTAATAGTGAGATGTTTTACTCGATATATTTTTCTAAAACTTCTCTAGTAAAGTATGCATTTTTTAGAATTATATATATACATTTTTAACATTTTTCTTTATATATATATTTCAAGAGAGGATTAAAAAGCCTCAAGCCAGGAGTCAAGATTCTCATGCATTACATTAATATGCAGTATGTAAAGTAAATAGCCATTTCTTTTTTATAAGAATGATATTTATATAGAATATAACTATATTATTCTACTAAAAATATATTTTATCTATCAAAAATAGCTTTAAATGAATGCCAAATATTAATATTTTAAATTTTGATATCTTACTTTATCTGCTTCAATATTCATGTGCAATATGTATGTATAGAGATTTATATATAATCATAGTAAGCGTGTGATTCAATACATACATATAATATTCTATAAAGAAGAATTATGATTCATGATAAAACCATTATGTCCAATTTTTACATACTATAACGATGTTTCATAACCACGAATTTTATGCACTGTGCATTATTAAAAAATAATAATGCACGCAATATACTAAGCAGTAAGATATAAGATATATCGTTAATGTATAACATAGCTTAAGTATTTTCTAGATACTAGAAGATGAGAATGAAGACGAAGTTACATCGATAAAAAGTAGAAAGAGAGAAAAGATCAGCAGACAATTCATTAAATCATATGAACGACGACTTTTGCTTAATTACAAAGAACAATTATTAGCATATTAATTAGAGAATAACAGACAAATTACGAGATTTGAAAATCGGATTAATGTTTCATGAAACAAGAGGAAATGATTTTAATTAAGAGACAAAATTTTATTTGAATTGAAAAATAAAGTTTTAATAAGCAAAAAACTGTTTTTCTGGATATTTAATCCTATATTTTTGAATGTAAATATATATATATATATATAAAATTCTCTATACTGTATTAAATTTTCAAAATAAATAAATATATATATATATATATATTTTATTAAATAAAATAAGTTCTTATTTTTGAAAAAGTACAGAATATTCATCCAAGCGAATCTCTAATGTCAAAATATGAAACATGATCGAACTTAAAATACGAAATCAATAGTAACACACGATAACCTCTGTTTGATTAATGTATTTTGCCATTTGCTATTCTCAAATTGCTGTTGTCTTATCGAAATAGTTATATTTTATCTGTACCTATCGTCTCTAAAATTTCATCCAAACGTTCTATTAAAGGGAATTTTTAATGATTCCCATGCGAGGGATATTCATTCCCCTGTTGCTTTAGATTATTGTTTACTATTTTACATTCCTCACATTTTATCTTTATTTATATACATATATATATATATATTCTTGTAAAAAATTTATATTTTTCGAAATTCTGTAGATAAAAAGTTTTAAATATTTAAAATAATAAAAAAATTTAATTTTTAATGTTAAAAACTGGTTAATTAATTTTTTTTCTGTTTACTGTTTTCATGATTAAAAAAAATGTCACATAGTTATTTTATTATTCGATTATTGTTCGTATTTATGATTAAAAAAAAATCAATAATTAAATTTATGCAAAAAATAGTTATAAAAATTTAATTAAAAAAAAATATTTTTTTTAATGTTTGAGAAATACAAACTTTTTAAATTAATAATTTAAAAGGTAAAAAAAAATATACTTCTTTTTTTTAATTTTTTACAAGATAAAGAAGGTTGTTTTGTAAACATTATTATTAAACTGAATTAATTTTATAATATAATTAAATAAATACAATTATATTTTTTTGTGCTTTATATACAGTTAAAAGAAAATTAAATTGTTGTTGTTATTGTTGTTGTTTTTAAACAGAAATTCATAATAAAGTTTACAGAAACAGTAACAATAATTTACTTTAATCCTTTTTAATTTGAATTTTATCATCATTGGCATCGTTACCGGAGAAAGCAGATATATATATATATATAAATATAAAGAGAAAGAGGGAGTTTGTGAAGTTGCTTTATCTGAAAATAAAGCAACTTTAAGATGAAATTCCTCATTTGTAATAGCCAATTACGAAGTAAGAGTTTGTCAATTAAATAAATGATGAAAACTTCTTAAAACATCGAATTAAAATGAAAAATAAAGAAAGATGAACAAGCAGTTTAATTTATTAACAATTTAAAATTACTTTGTTCGACTTGTAAGAAGAAGAAAAAAAAACAGCAAAAAATTGAATGATTATTTTTGAATTAATTTAAATATTAAAAACGAATAATATAATTATTTAATTAATTAAGTAATATTCTTAAAGACAATTTAGCAAGTACATTTTTTTTTTTTTTTTTTTTTTTTAGAGAGAGAGAGAGAGAAAGGAGAGAATAAAATGATGATTAGAACAATTAAAACAACTTAGAATTTTAAATTAAGGACCTAATTTGCATTTTCCTTAATTTTGTTGACTATCTCACGATCTAAATTGGAACCAAATATTTGATAATGTTTAAAATTATCTTTTATGTTTGGTTCAATAGCATTTGGCGACTGTTGATGATCATCTTAATCAGTAATTAAGTAAGAATATTTTTTAATTAAATTATTAATGTATTTATGTTTAAAAATACGCAAAAGAATGGAACTAATTGATCGAAATATGTTCAAAAAATGATCATATAGTCAAAAATTTATAACATCTTCGAATGTTATGGCCATAAAAGATTTGGATTTCTTAGTATGATGTCTGTACCGTTCTGATTCGATCGTTTTGCCGAATAACATAAGAGTTTATGTTGGAGACAACAACCTTACAACGAAAATATAATGCAGCACTATATCGTCGTATTGGATCGAATAAAAAAAAAGAAAGATCCACCAGACGGTTTGGATACCATAAGCTAATTCTTCGGAAAAATCCCATGAATGTCATTAATAAAGGTATTAAATAATAAAGAGCTTAAGGGATCCTTGGGGAATGCCTGGAGTGATCTCGGATCATTGTGATGAAGAATTGTTGAGTAGAACTGTGATCAATAAGTCAGAAAAGAGAACAAATAAAATCTCTAGAAATTATCTACTATTTTTGGTTCGGTACATGTAAACATATATAAACTAACTATAGCAAATGGAGTAAGAAATCCATAAATGCAATATAACATTTTGATCATTAATCAAATAAAACGGTAGTAGTAAATAATTAATTTAATCTTGCTTTCTTTGAATTTATATGACGTAATTCAATTCAAAAATGCAACAAATTAGTTAAAATAAATATAAAAATAGCCATTACGTTTAAATATTCATTAAAAAACTTTATATGTATTTTTTTCTATTAGTATGCTCGATATGTTTAAAGTTTTATGATAATTTCAAACATTATTCTGTAGTGTAATTATTTAGAATATATTTTGTTGGAAAGCATTTAAAATATTCTAAAAATATTAATTAAAAATATAGTATAACTGTTTTTTTTTCGTTAGAATTATATCTAAGTAAATTAATTGGAATATTAATATTTATTCGTTCTTAATATTTATAAATTAATATAAATCGACGAAAGAGCGAACAATCTTAAACGTTCGATAATTTTTTGTAAAGGAGAAAAAATAATAATAATAATAATAAAAAATGAACTATTGCCGAGAAGAATTATTGTAATAAAATGAGAATTTAAGTACGTAATTTATATAACATTTTTCAAACTTCACTTCTTCAGAATTTTTATTTATTAAATTTAATAAAAGGAGCTTCTCATCGCCATATTAATATCAATTAAATGATGTTTCTCAACGGTGACTAGATCAACTTGATACGTCTCTAAGGACTCATTTTAAGAAATCCCTGAAAAATTACTCACTGAAAATCGCGTATTTGATGTTGAAAAATAAAATTTGTTACACACTTCTTCTAAGCCGTTACTGAACTCTGGGCGATCTACTATCATTTCTGGCATTCGATGCAATCTTTCCCATCCATGGTAAACATTCGCTTATGTATTAAATTCCATTTTCATTTATTTTCAATTAGATTAAGTTAAATTAAATCCGATTCGCCATATTGAACTATCGATGCCACGTTCTTTGTTTCCGGAAGAATGAATTAAATTTATATATGTCTTGATTATTTAATGCAAGTTAACTTAATTAAGGGAATAAAACTGTTGTTATTTAAAGTCGACAAATTCTGCTACTGTAATATGTTATCCGAAAAAATTTGACATTATTCTTTATTACTAAATTGTGTTCTCTTTTCATAGGGAATCTATTGATGATAAAGTTTTATTGAGCTGAATTGAATTTATATACCCTCATAAATTATAAATTTTTATTTAACAAGAGCTTATTTCACTTTCTGACTTTTACTACCATCTATTGAATGAAATGCGAACTATTCGTTTCAGAAAATTGTTAGCAATGACATTACTAGATCAATATTAATTTTATTTTCTTACCGAGTTTAGTATTTTATGTTGAATATATGTATATATATATATATATATATATATATACATATATATATATACAGATAAATAATATTCTATAACAACATAAATATTATTAGTATATTATGTTTTTATTGTTATATAAATAATTTATAACGCTATATATACTGTATATATATGAAATAAAAAGAGAATTATAACATTAAATTTGGTAATTTATGGAATTTAAATGAATATAATTATCTTTTGGAATAATAATTAAAAATTTTTTCACAAATTATTCCGAAAATAAACATGAAGAAGGAAGTCTGAAAAGCGCCATATTGATAAATTGCCGCCATTATGAAACAAAATGGCGAAGGTAATCGATATGTAATGTAAAGTTATAAGAGAAAAATTTCGTTCAAATAAATTCTAAATTGTACGAAATATTTTAATTTAAAGCAGCGGTTCTCAATCTTTTCTTAAATGGATACCACTAAATTCAAATTCAAAAATTTCAGTACCACCAACAAAAATACGCCTCGTAAACAAATAGGAAATCCCATGTCCCCTAGTACCACTAGTCATATCTCGTATACCACCCAGCAAATGGAGTAAGAAATCCATTTGCTGGGTAGTGATTCTCAAACCAGTGGTACGCGTACCATTGGTTTGAGAATCACTGATTTAAAACATTTTAAAAGATCTTGAACACAAGTAGAAGTTTTAAGTATAATATATTAAAATATTATATTTAGTGCAGATACCATTATGCAAACTTGTTACGAATATATTTCTATGTTTTGTAATTATAGTAAGCATTATGGTATATATAAAACGTATACCATAATATATATTTGAAATTGTTTATCTAGAGAAAAATGAGAAAAATGGAGAGAAGAAAAGACCCAGAGAAAATAAAGCAGAAGTGGTACCAGATGTTTGCAATGTCGCTGAAATTTCTAGAATTCAGTGGATCTTATTAAAATAAGAGTTGAAAGAACTAAATATATTACTTGAATTGTATAACATAAATAGTATAAACACAGGTGGAAGTGAATGCGTTAAATATAACTTATTAGAAATGAAACTGTATATAGTGAAATTTAAATGTGAAATATAATTACATTATCAATAAAAAACAAATAGAAAGCGAATGGTCCGAGATCAAATATAAAGAAACAAAGTTGTGAAGATCATCAGTGACTGAATATTTCCAGTACTTCAATAAGCTAAGAATAAATTGTCAATAATGCTAAATATTAATGCAGCAATTGTTAATAATAAAAATAAATGTAAATTATGTAATTATAAATATATTCATAATTAAACTACAGTCATTTATGCATATATAATAATTAAAAATTTAAAATACTATAAATTAATTAAGCTGCTAAGATTACTTATATATACTTGTTCTAAGGAAAAGTAATCTCCTAGGTTTTAAGGAATATATAGAGATGTTTATGTATTCCTATATGCTTATTGATAATTTATGCAGGATAACTAGATCACTCAAAAATATTATTTCTTTCTAAGCTGACTGTAATGTTTAAATATAATTTATTCTCATTTAACGTAGACTATAATTACAAGTTGGGATAACCTCTAAACGAAAACTTATGGATGTAATGATTGAAATTTTCACTGCAAGTCATTAGATGAATCAACCAAAAACTGGAAATGATAACTTTATGCGTTTTAATAATGCCGACTTTAGGGATGATAGCAAGAGTATGCGGTCCCTTAATGTCTTTGTCTCATCTATCTTGCCAGAGAATGTTAATTTGCTTCCTGAAGTGATTGTTAATGACCGCGATCGAAATTTAACTGTTTACATTAATGCTTGTAGATTTAGCTGCTATTCTGGCAAATAACTTCATTAAGCCTTTGCCGGATTAATTTAAAATAAATTCTGTTCCATAGATCTGGCAAAACAAATATTTCGACGACTCGATACGGACCTATAATGATCGCATGTTTATAGAATAATAATTATTTGAATTATACCGTAATTTGAAGGCCTCAAGACATCAGAGTTTTATGACATACAATACTGGATCAATAACTCTCTTTTGTTGTATCAGAAATTTTGCCCCAAGTGTTGTGTACAATACAGTAAGGGAATTAGAGACTTTCTTAACTTTGTTTGTAATATATCTGCTGTATATTGTGTGTAATTAAATTTATTATCGATAATTATCACAGATATCTGAATTAACTGTTTGATTTACTTCTTTGGAGCTCTTAAAGGCACAGATATGGCTCAAATGAGAAATCAATTAGTTTCAGTTAACGTATTTTCATATATGTTTAATTTATAAACAGTTTACTATACATTTTCTGTTGTGAATATTTTTAGAATTCTGTTGCATAAAGCCAATAAAGTATCACCATGAAGCAGAATGATTATGATATATTGCTTTAGTTCAGGAATATATATATTCACAGTGGCCAAAATGCGGCTCTTTGATACCGTCAATGTGGTTCCATACCATGAGAATCGATAGTTTATATAGAGAAAATATTTATTTAATTTAAAAAAATAATATATTTGTAACTTATTCATTTATTATAAAAAGTAGTACGCATCTGTATGAAATAAATGCATGTGAAACATATAAACAATTTTTAAAACCATTGTTAAGATTACCTGAAAAAACTAAGGTGGCTCTCATTGACCCAAAAAGAAACTGATAGCAGCTCTTAAGTGCATGAGATTAGATTAAGTTAGTTTATTAAGCCGCCATATTGCACGAGTGATATACTTAAGTGCTTGAGATTCTCCTATTTGGCTAGTAGTGACATCAAATTTGGCCATCCCTGACATATGTGATGCTCAAAAAATTATTAATTTTCAGGGGATATTCTCTTTTTGTTAACTTAATTAATCAAAAGAATTAGATTGCATATAAAAATTTTAAATTTTTTTAAAAATTTTTGCTAGCATTTCTTACTTGATAAATATGATAAGGGACTTGTTGAGCATCTTTATACTGTATAAAATCAAACTGATATTATTAAATTATGGCTTCTGTTAAAAGTCTTCCAGTACTTTTATTAATTCAGAAGAAGATATATGAATTTTTGTGTAAGATAAGTAAATTTTTGGCTGACAGATTTGGAGAACTTTTCTCCTTATTATTTTACCACTTAGGAAAAGGCAACTATACAAACAGATTCCATAAATAACAATTAAGTTGACCAGAATTTCCTCAAATGCATGGTAATCATTCTAATGAAGCTTTCAGGATCTCGATTTTCCTTAAGTTTATGATAATTATATTACATGATACTCAATATAAGCAAAAAGAAAAAAAAGAAAAAAGAAAAATGTGTTAGTTGTTGACGCCAGGAATAATGAGATGATTCTAATGATCATTTGTGAAAAATGTGTCTGTTTTGGCATTATCAGAAGATATACAATATATCGTCCATTAAATGTGATAGTATCATTAATATTTTTGCTAAAGTATCCGTCAGAAGTTGAATAGCAGAGAGAGACTAAAGATTTTTATAAATAATACAGTATGAATCGGCCAATGATTGCCACTACAAATATTGTTACAGTATTCATTTTCTCCAATTATTAATCTAAGTCTCATAATCAGTTATCTTAAAATTTTAAAGATTTAATATATGAGCTTCATGTGTTGATATATTCAAAATTCATTTTCTTCGCAATTATTCCACAAAATAACTTAGCCTACTTTCTAAAGAAATGTTTATAAAATCATAATGTATGGTATTCAGTTTCCAACTAATAAATTATAAAATAATTGGTTCATAAAATTTAGTAGGAATATTTTGCTACTAAACATCATTCCAATTCTGAATTTTTAATTTTCTGACATCAGTGGTTAAAAAAATCTCTTAATATACTTTAGGTTAGGTTAGTTTTGTTAAGCCGCCATATCCTCATAGGATATTTTTTATCTAGCAGCGGCCATTTATAGAGCCCATCATAGGCTGGCCAACACCCATCATGGAGTCAACTGGATGGTTGAAAGATGGGGTTCAACGGGCTGGGCCCGAACTCCTCCTGAAAAACTGGAGATGTGGGACCCAGATTTGGGCCTGGATCCTCCAGGGTGGTAAGCCACAATTTTACCATTCGGCCATCCGGCCGACTAATATATTTTAAAAAAATTAAGAGACTTTTAAGAAATTTAGCGAAAACATCATGCTATTAAAACTGATCTTGATATAGAACCAATTAATCACTTAAAAATGGCATAAATTTAAACTTTTGGGTTCTTCCTAATAACTTTTGCGTAACTGACCCATATAACTTTCTACAGTATATTAATATTGTAATTATTTATAATTTCCATGTTTAGCACAATATTCTTGCATATTTAATGATTGTACATTACTATACGAACATATTACTATGTATTAGTTTTCTTGCTATTATAAATTTATTTTTGGCTTATTAAACTTAAAATAAACATGGTTCCTTCGAATTAATTTTTTTATGAATTTTATAGCTAACGATTATTTGGATTGCATATATAAAAAGAAAAACATTTAGCAATCCTGTTCACCTGCTAATTTTAATGACGATAGATACAACAATATATAAATCAAAATGATATTTTAAATTTTGAAACATGTTATTCAAGAACTAGTTAATTTTTCAAGATGGCGGTTAATTAACGTTATAATTAAAAATTCGAAATATTAATAGATTCAGAAATTTTCCGAATATTTTCAAAATAAAGAAAAAGACATAAAATAGAAAAAAAAATGCAAATATAAATTAAAACATTAAACGATTTCTTCAAAAACCAAATATAAAATAATAATGATAGTTTTTAATACTAGATGGCGTTACTAAATTGATACAATTAATATAGATATATAATAATAAATCTATTAATTATCTAAAATTTTAAATTATTTAATTTGACCAATTTTAATATATATATATACATATCGAATTTAAATAAATTTATTTTTATTTTTTAAATTTCGTATAATAGTTACAAATTTAATCGTCAGATGGCGACACAAATTAAATAAATATTTTAATTTTTGGTATTTGTTTTTTTAATATTTCAACAAATTTTAAGTCATTCATTTGTATCGGAAAAATCAAAATAAAAAATATATTAATTAAATAAAAAGCAAATATTTAATATTTTGAACATTTATTATTATTATTATTATCATTATTATTATTATTTAAAAAAATAATAATAGTAAAAATAAAAATATTGTTTCGAATATGAATTTATTTTAAAAAAATATTAATAACAAAAATAAACCGCTCCTATTTTTTTATTGGATAACATTATTTAAATTCCAGATATTTTAAGCTCTCTTTTATCTAGAAATTTATTAAAATGAAATGCAAATTTCATAAAAATGCGATAATCAATCAAAGGAGGAGGATAAAATTCATGACTGCATTATCTCGAATGAGATAATTCGAAATTATAGATCAAGCTTTGTACTCACTAGTTATTAAATCTAGAAAGTTAATTTAATTTGACTTGACAGATTCTTTTGTTTGGAAGAATTTCAATCCTTTGATTATGGATCCAATATAATTTAATTAATTGTATATAGAGTAATGACATGGGAATTAAATTTTGATAGATTAAATTTTTATTTTTATTTGGTAACAATAAAATTTATTTAATTAGTGATATTGATGAAATAGATATTTCTGTGATTATAACTTTTAAAAGTCATTAAAATTAATTTAACTGATTGCATTCTTTAACTTTTGAGAGATATTTTCAAAGAAATGTTTTTCTTTAATCATACCGAAAGTTTTAAATATAAATAGTTTTAAGAAAACATAAAAAAAGATGGAGATAAATGAAAAAGAATATAAAATAATGAAGAAGAATAAGAAAATGAATATGAAAACTGGAGAAGAATATATATATATATATATATATAAAAGGAAGAAGAGAAAAGTAATAAGAAAATGAATGGAAAAATTCAGAAGTTTAAGAAAAAACATGGAAGAAATGAAGAGGAATAAATAAAAGAGTATTAAACAAATGAAGAAGAATAAGAAAGTGAATATGAAAAGTAGAGAACAATACAAAAAACGAAGAAACGAAAAGGAATAAGATAATGAATGGGAAAAATTCAGAAGATTAAGAAAAAACATGGAAGAAATGAAGAAGAATAAGTAATATATGGAAGAAATAAAGAGGAATAAGTAAAACAGTATTAAATAAATGAAGAAGAATAAGAAAGGGAATATGAAAAGTAGAGAACAATAAAAAAAAAGGAAGAAACGAAAAGGAATAAGATAATGAATGGGAAAAATTCAGAAGATTAAAAAAAAAACAAAAAAACATGGAAGAAATGAAGAGGAATAAGTAAAAAAGTATGAAAGAAATGAAGAGAAATAAGGAAAAAATATGGAAAAAATGAGGGACTTTTCTTATTACTCATTTTCCATTTTTTTTATTTTCTTTTCCTCATTTTTTCCAAATTCTTTTTTTAATCGCTCATTTCTTCCACATTCTTCTTCTTCTTTTTATTCATTTATTTAAGAATAAAGCATAAAAAATGACGAAAAACAAATTCCTCCACATTCTTCTTCTTCTTCTTTTTATTCATTTATTTAAGAATAAAGCATAAAAAATGACTAAAAAGAAGAATAAGAATATGGAAAAACAAATAACAAGAAAAGAATTTGCAAAAATAAAGACAATAAGAAGAATAAAAAGCAAAGAAGGGGGAAAAATGAATAAATTAATGAATTAAAGAAGAAAAGAACAGAAAAATAACTATAACAAGCAGGGAAATAAGAATAACGAGAAAATAAGAAGGGGGAAATAATAAAATATTAAGGAGGAAAAAACTAACCAGTCAAAATGAAAAAAAAATAAATAAAAAGTAGATAAAAGAAAAAAGGGATTAATCGATGAATTTTCTGGATATGTGCCCCATATATCTTCTAGAATTCAACATCGGCTCGTAAAGCTGGTGAAAATTTTTCGGAACCAAGTTTGGCTACTTCTAGTGTTTCTAAAATATTTTTTGAAACTACATTTATAATAGTTTCTGTTTTCTGTTATCTTTTCTTTTATATATATATATATATATATATATATATTTTATAGAGGTTACAGATCATATTTCACTTATTGGACTTTGAAGTTTCGATTTTTTTACTGGAAGATCTCTTATTACAATTGAGTTAAGCTTACTTTACTTACTTATATTCTATTAGTCTCATTTTTACAAGATTTAAGTCTATTAAAAAAAAATTATTTGTTTAATTATAAGAAAGCTATTGTTAAAAGAGAAAAATAAATTAATTTTATTATTAAGAAATAAAATGCTTTTAAAGTAAAATATTTTATTTGTTGTTACAATGGTATGTTTATGTCACATTAAGAGATTTTTTTAAATGAAAATTAGTTAATTTTATATTCTTCGTTTTTTAATTTAGAAACATAGCAATCCTCTCGACAGAAACTGTAAAAAATTTTATATTTTTGAGCTCATTTTTAATCTGGTCATCCCAATAGGTCATGTCAAGTACAGAGAACCAGTGAACTATTTTTCTGGAAGGCATGTCATTCGTTAACAATGGTCGTTCAAAGTATTTTTTCCCCCTTTAATGTGCCATTCTATACATAAATTCCAAAAATTCATCCCATCTATACTCGTTTCATAATGCAAATTCATAAATTATTCTCTACAGTTCTGATACGTCTATAATATTAACTACTCTTGCATACTTCATTAACATCTTCTCTCAGATATCTAGTTCCTCATAACTAAAATTCTAAATCAACAAACAAGAAAAAAATTCGAACTTTTATCAATAAAATCTTCGAAAGATAAGGATTTTCTGTATCAAAATTTAAAAATTTCTTTCTTTGACAAAACTTAGGATATCTTTATTTAATGATATTGTTCGATAAGGCATATCAGTCCAGAAGCAGTAATGAATTATTATTATTTATCATCAGAAATGAATTTAGAAACATTAAGATATTTGTAAATACAAAAAAAAAAATTATAATTAAATTAAAAAAATACAAATTTATTATAAATTATGAATTTGAACACATAAATGCTTTTTAAACTTTTGTAAAAAATTAAAAAAAAAAATAACTGTTTTATATTAATTTATATTAAACTCATTTATTAAGTCCAATGATTAAATATTTATAATAATGGAACTTGTAAAAATTTATCACTATTTAGGCCTAATATTTATTTATAGAAAAAAAAATTAATAAAAATAAAACAATCACTTATATTATTCGAAACCAAAAATTTTTATTAATACAGTAGAACCCCGTTTATACGTTTCTCACATCTACGTTTTTCGCACTTGTACGTTGTGTTTTGTACACTCTCGATTTTGCATGTAAAATCATCCCACTTGCACGTTTTCCATTTATACGTTTTTGCACTTGTACGCTATATTACTTTTATTCCTCAGAGTCGTTTCGTCGCACATATACATAAAATCCAAGAAATCTTTGCGAAACTTTTTCGACAAAGAAACAATTTGTTATACTATACACTACATTATCTTACGAAATAGAAAGTAGAATAAATACAAAAGTAAAACCAAAACTAAAACTTATCCCATCAGTCTTTCTACCGACGTTATGTAACGTTGTGTTGCACTGGAAGTAACACAATGTTACATAAGAAATCAAAAAAAACATTAGTGATGACAAGATG
>WUQG02438754.1:0-36703 GCA_011317285.2 Androctonus mauritanicus
GTGTCGAAATATATATATATATATATGTACACACACATTAATAGTGCATAAGATCATGATTTATGTTCGTGTAAAACGGGCAAACATGATGCAAAGTCTTTTTTAATTTACGCTCAATTATTTTCTAGCGCATATATATATACATATAAGATAAAAAAAAATAACAACATACTTGTATAATATAAATCCCATACATTACGCATTAAATCATGTGATGTATTGCTCAAATTTAAGATATATATAAAATGATTTAATCTGGCTTAATTATACTTAAAAGATGTAAGAAAATTATTTTATAATACAAAATTCATATACATAATTCATCCCAGTGGCCAGAGTATATATATATATACATGTATATATATATACATAATTGTCACTGTTTAAAGATGTTTCATTGTAATTTACCCAATTCTCATTTGTTTACGTGCATATTTCATAAAGTCACCACCTAAATTACCATAACTTATGACAGAAAACATCATTAAAATCAGTGATTACCACCCAGATATATATATATATATAGACTATATATATTCATTGTTACTTTGGCCAAATTCCTAATTGATAAAACTAAGAACACTTTGGATCCATGTTTGTACTGTTTGCCGAAATTTTTTACGCTATGAGACAGAGAAAGGGAGAGAAAGAGAGAGAGAGAAAGAGAGAAAGAGAGAGAGAGCTAGAGAGAAGAGAGAGAGAGAGTGGTTATGATGTATTATAAAAATGTCTTTTATATTATTTTGAGAGGCGGCATCAACAGCAAATTATAGATACAAATATGTGGCGCAACAAGACGTCGTTTAGTCTACTGTAGTTAAGTTTTATGTCCAACGTGATCTATATGTGATAATTAGATATTAATTTCTGTTTTATTTTTAATTTCATTAGGTTTTTGGTAGTGGAGAAAGAGAGTGAGGTGGTGAGGTATAATATAAGACCGTCTAGATAAAAAAAAAAAAAAATGCTCGCACAAACACCAAACATGTAGTTGCTGTTATGTCGGAGATTATATTACATGAAAAAAAAAAACCATTAAGCAGACAAAATTCGTTTGTGTGTATTCAATGTGATATCTAGATCTGTTGTATTTAAGGCAAGAAAACCATGTATTCATAGGCTAGAAATGGTAAGTCAAGTCAAACTGTAGCTCTCTTGTAAACTAGATTGCCAAACTATGTCTTATCTATACCAAAGCCTTTAAGAAAAATAATAAAAAAAAATAAGAAAATGGTTAACAGCTTAGTATATAATCCAATAGCTAAATAGAAAAGATAGTTCTAAAAAAAGTCCTATATTAGTTTAAACTATTGCTATATTGTAGCATAATGAACTGGGTATCTGTTTGGATGACAGATCATCTAGTTTTATATAATTACAGTCATAAAAATGAGCTATTATTTTGGCAATATTTAAATGAAAAAAAAGATACAACAAAGTACATTAAATGTACATTAACAATCATTAAAAAAAAAAAAAGAATAACAACAGCTTCATGCAGCCTGTGAATACAGTTGTACATTAATTAGTATAAAAATATTTTCTACAGATGCTATACAACAAAAAATATTTAAAAAATAATAATCATAATAATAATATAATAATAATAATAATATGTTCTTTTTTTAAAAGTTCTTAAAAATTTTATGGGATTTTATGACGTTTCGGTTTTATGGTAGTTCTCTTTTTTTTTTTTTTCATGTTATGTTTTCTCTTTGTTTTGATGAGGAAGGAAATCACGAATATGTCAATTTGCTCATGGTAGGAAGTGAAGTTATGCTTGACAAAATTGAAGAAGTGCTAATTTCGGTGAGATGAGATTAATAAAAGAGATGTTGAGATGCACGAAAAATCTTCACGCCTGCCACTTATTATGGCAGAAGCAGCTGCCATATTTTTCTAACCCAGACGTCAGGTCATGTGTCCACTTAGGTCTCCATTCCGAATGACCAAGCACCTGTCAGAGCAATATCTTTGTAATTCTAGTTTGTTGTGACCTCACTGTGTGGTTTATGACGTCAATATATTAATTAAAAGAATAAAAAAATAAAAAAACCAAAGTAGCATGTGCACAGAATGGTCTTGTATTGGTGATCCTGTTTTTATATAGAAGTTCTCATGTAAATAATAATAATAATAATAATAATAATAACAAACAATAATTAATATAATAATGTTCTCTTAGGAATATTTGTTAATGGTTTCAATAAATGTGAACGAATAATATTCTCCTGGTCAATCTGATCCGTTATGACAACAGGTATATGCAATACTTAAGTCTGTTTGTTTTTTGACTTATACCAAGAGGCAGGAACATTTATGTATTTTTTAACAAAAAATAAATAAATAAAAAGACATGTTCATTTGACTGTACTGCTAACCTGTTGTCGGTTTACCGGGATTAAACAAGCCTGATATATGTTGTAAAGAGTATTATGTCCTTTTGTTTCTTATATCATTCCAAGTCCAGCTTTAAATCCCATTTTATATATCAAATTAATGGACTATTATGCTGTTTCTGTCAGCAAAAAAAAAAAAAATCATAATTCCTATTGATTCAACACATCTAGTGAAGAAGAAACAACACTTAAAAATCAATAAAATACACGAAAAAAAAAAAGTTAAACATATCAGTTTAAAAGATGAATATATTATTATATTATTTGTGAAAAAAAAAGTATATATATAATATGGTTTAAGTTGTGATTGCACCTTCGATTATTTCTCTCTCTCGTTGAGAATTCTTTATATAAATACGAAATGATGGATATTCTGTTTTATTAAGAGCTATGTTCTAATTAAATTAAGATCTTGTCATGCAGTCAGGCTCGCACATTAGCAGTGGCTGATTATGTCTGAAATATAATAAAGTTTAGGACTATATATATATACAAAGACCTTGTGATTTGTTTAGATTATTACAGTACATACACTTTCACTTTTGTTGATGGATTTTCATCTTTTTAATTATGATTTACGTCATATAACGACACTTATTATTTTAAGTATAAACAAAATTTAGTTTTTGCCGTTTTAAGTGCATAATCGGTCTATCAGTAATGATGATAAAACGGTTAAGTGATGTAGAACAGTAACAGAAAAAATTTTTATCGACATCCATTTTGATCGCCATGTTGACGTGTAATTTGTGATAAATCTCTGCCATGTAGTTATGTCGTTCTTGATGGTTTATTATACTTAAATATGATGGGTGAATTTAACATTCAGCGTTTAATTCTACAGAAACCTTTCTGATTCTAGCAGAGGAAACAAACTTATGTGGGCAAAGAATGATTCGAGATTGAAGTATGAGATGGTTCAACTTCAAAAAGTGTTTTCTGTGAAGATGCAAAGTTAATTTATGCTATTAAAATTGAGATATGGCACAGAGATATGGAATATTTCCTTTACGTTTAACAAACTGATGATAGACATAACTAGCAATGTGTTTGATATATGAAAATCAGTGCAAATGAAATTAGAATTCTGGAACTGGATAAACCATTCTTAATGCAGTTTTATATTCTGAAACTATTCATATAAGAATAATACAAGAATATGGGTAATGTTTCTGTACTGTGATAGTTTCTATGTACAGCAGCATGGAGACAATAAACCAAAATATAGATAAAGAAACCGGAAAAAAATGATTCTCCTAATTGGAAAGGATAATACACAACTATGTTAAACACATGTGGAAATAACGAAACAGTACCAATTCCTAAAGGATTACAGAGCAAAATTTGTTATAATTTAAAATAAAAAGCAATAAATGTTTACTCTTGATAAGTGATACTATTGTTGGTATATAGTTTCTGTAATCAATGTTATAAAAATCTGCTGCATCGTTCGGTAAAATTTAGAAGCAGAATCAAAAAAACTAACAAGAGTCAGAGAAAATATTTTTCTTGGGATTTAAATACAAAAGAAACCCTTTGGTTTAAATGCACAGCAAAAATAAAACACAGTTTAAAGAATGTTTATAAAAAGTAGAGAAAGATACGTTTAAAATATGCTCGCAAAGAACCCGAATTAAAATATATTAAAATTTTCAGTCTAGTTGTATTTGTTCATCATTTACGATCATTTATTTTTGAATTAATTTGTATATTCTGGCTGAATATATAGTTGAAGAGTCTTTATCCATAAACCGGAATCATTCTGGATTTCAAATCTTCGATACGTGAAATTATAATACATGAAAATAAAACAGATGATATTAAAATGTTTAAATATGGTACGTTAATATCGCAAATCTTTCGAAATTCATCTGAGATATATGAGAATGGTGCCACACTGTGCGGGTCAAAAAGCTTTAGGTAGCACATTTCAAACGTAAAAACGAAGAATTACGGATTTCAGGTTTTTCCGAATTTCGGATCCTGAATTGTAATTGTATAACATATATATGAGATTATACGTAAAGCATGCAAAGGATAGATGCTATGAGAAAATCAAATATAATAATTTAATCTACCCTACGTTAGCAATTTTGAATTTTATGCATAAGTAAAACGCCTTAATGTGATAATGAGAAAAACTAGTAATAACTAGTAAAAACTAGTTGTCAGCTAGTAATAATCAAAAATTAGGACCTAATGTTGGAAAACCAATCCATCAATTTTTATGAAATCTGCCATTTTGATAAAAATCTACCAAATAACAGCTCAATTTGTAGATTTTTATGAAAATAACTGCCCAATTTTCATAAAAATTCACAAATTGGTTCAAAGTTATTAAGAACCTAAAACTTCCTCCATTTTTAAATAGTCTCCTCTGCAACCAGATTAAAATAAATGGCATTGAGATCATATTTTCGGCACATCTGACAAATTGGTTTAAAAAAAATATTAATGGGGATCATACAGACAAACTGCGAAATTATAAATCCGATCTTTTTTTTTTTTGAGATTAAAATGGTGAGCAAAATTCATTCCATCAATATCTAATTGAACAATTACATATCACCATCTTACAAAATTTCTAAATGTCTTACACATATGTCTTTCCTAATTCGTATAAAAATGGTCTGCTTCGACTGTCGTAATTTTTTGGTAAAACTGCTTGCTCTGATCTGCAAATTTTGGCTAAACTAGAAACTATATATGTTTAAAATCTCTATCGAAATTATTGCACGATGCACTTACTAATCGAAGTTCGTAAAACTTGCAAAACACATTCAGGATATGAAAAATGATTTTTAATTACTCTTCCCGATGTTACCGACGTCTCATTCGTGACAAGGTTAATTAAATAAACTCATTTAAAGATTTGTAATAAAAGGAAGATCTAGTGTCAATGAAAAGAAAACCAGCGCACAGCTTAACAGCTCGTCATCAATCACGATAGAGGACATTAAATATTTAACCATATCTACCATTATCCAGTTGCTTTCGAAGACATTTTCTTAAAAGTGATATTCTGTCAAAAATATATATATACATGTAAGTGGTTCGTCAAAGCCATTGAGGTTACGATTTTCATTCGGAAAAAACTTTAAAATTTGTATTTTCATAACTTATAACTGTTTTAAATGAAACAGGTTACATTTCTTCACCATGCAACAGTTCGCTTAATTTTAAATACTAGGCATTAATTAACTTTTTTAAGTGCTATTTTAATAAATATCGTAGACGTTAATTAATAAATTGGAAAGAATTCTGTGTAAGAGATGGTGTAAAATTATCTGCATGACTTCTGTTAATAAATACGTTTATTGTTTAAATATATAATAACAAACTATAGCGATGATGATAAACTACGCTTAGGAAAAAAAACTCAAATTACTTTATAAGTCAAACCAAATTAATTTTTTATCTTCACCAGTATGAGTGTATTAGTAAAAACAATGTTCGAATATTGTTTATAATTCATTTACACGTGCCATGAAATATATTAATCCAGTTCTTTTATCACGAATGAAGACTAAGAACGGATGATCTGCAGTAAAGTAATTTGCTAACGGCTGGCCAATTCTTACACCAGCAGCGATTCCTGATACGCTTGCAGCTTCGACACCCTGTTCGTTTACGTCCAAAACAGTATTGTGCACGACAGTGCTGGCATGCATTTGTTCTTTGGTGCTAATACCACTCAGATCGGCTCTATCGGGATCAAACAGCGATTTCATGCCCATTTTACGAAGCTGTGCAGTCAATTCGTATTTATTGTTCAGTTTAAAACGCGGAAGTGTGACCTGTACTGTCTTTTTCCTCAAGACAGATGAGATGTTGCTAAGAATTCCTGCAGAGATGGATTTTTCTAATTCTTCTAGTCCTTCTCGTTCGAATGGCAATAATATAATCATGGCTAAATCTTCACCATAGTAAGGCAATTCGAGTGCCGAAATTTTCAAATTTTGATCTATGCCGAACGATAATTTAGTCTTCAATCTCATCATGGGTACAGTTTTCGGGATGTTGCCGTTGTTGTAAAATGTATCGGGAGTTGTTATTCTCTGGTCGAATTTTGTTTTCCACGTACCTTTGAAATAAACCGCATTCAACAGGAACAGCTTCGTTAGGGGACTAAGAGGTTCTTTGATTAATTCTTCCACTTTGTTTTGGGTTCTCCAGGCTGTCCAGGCGTTTATCATTTTAACAACGATCTCGCCTTCCCTAGCAAAATCTACTTCTTGAACCGTTGCATTATATAATTCTTCCATTTGTGATTTATAAGAGGGTAGGACGGAAAAGTCTTTCTGTAGCAATACCGCATTTGCAGTTTCCAGATCGAATTTGGAACTATTTCCACTCGTATTCCTCATCAAATTCTGAAATCCTCGATGAACCTCCTTCGATTCTAATCCCAAATAGTCGTAACCCAGCACATTTGCCATTTCTTTTTCTGTTTCGTTTCTTGCACCGTAGTATAACATAGCCAAGGCTGTACACAGGCTCATTGGCGATATCAACAAATTTCCAGTCGAAGGAAGATTCCAATATAAAGAAAAAGCGAAATGGTTGATAGACTCGACCAGTTTCAAGTATTTTTCATTCTGTATTTGTTCTTCCGGAATTTCAGTTGGAAAATAGATCTCGGATGAAGTGTAGCTTACCAAGCATAAAATAACGAAAAATTTAGTTATAGATTTCATCCTGAAAATTACAAAAAGTAAGTTTTTAAACTCATAACAAACAGTGTTATCCAAATGTGCATATATTAAAAAAAATTTGGTTATAAAAAAATTATAATTTTTCTATAATTTGTGTAATTCTACAAAATATATCGATTCCATTCCTGAAATCATCAGATAGAGATTAGCACAAGAAAATAGCAAAAGTAATCAGTATTATAGCCAAACGACAGTGTGGACTTGACAGATAATAGCAATAAGCATTTAATCCCATTATAATAACTATACCGAAGAGGAAGTGAGCCAGATTATAAAATTCCTTTAAAAATTCTCCACAGAAAAAAAAAAAATAATAATAATAATAAAAATAGCATACAGCTTAAACCAGAACGTTAATATAAAAATCTGTCAAAATTTTACATTATAAAATAATGAGTTTAATGAACTTTGATAAAAACATATCAATTATTAAGTATATTTAATTACAGTATTTAGGATTTGTTAATAAGAATGATACACTGTTTTAACTTAAAATATAACAAATTGAAATGATTAATTTTAAACTTTGAATAAGTAATAATAAATAAGTTAAACAAGCACAGCAATATTCTTAAGTGCATTTGCAGACTTACCTGTTACACAACCGAATGACATTGGTCTCTATGGAAGTACAAAGCTATTCACCGAACAGGTGGAACCGGTTTCAATAGGTGAAAGTCGCCTTGAAATAATCTTTAATTGAACTTGAAAACAAAAAGTTCAAATCTGTTTTCTTCCTCTTTAAAGTTGGCTGAAGATGATTCTAAATAAATAAAAAAATATATATATATATAAATAACAATTGTATTATTTCTGAATACATAATTATAAATAAATTAAAACAATAGAACGTGTATAAAAAAATATAATATTTTATTTAAAGTACGCGATGCATTCTGTGGCATAACATTTATCAAATTGGTTTTAACTTATACACCAATAATTGTGGTATCTTTTACTTAAGGACATCTGTCACCTATATATCTTCGTTTAGATTATCAATAGAGATAGCTTCAATATCTTTCAAGAATTTTATTGGAACTGATTCAAGCAATCGCAAAATTTTATTTGAAATCTTAAAAAAAAAGAGGAGAAGAAAACAGAAGTTTAAAAATTAATTTTTCATCCTGGAATAAAAAAAAAAAATTTTTTTTTATTTGAAAGATTTAATGCAAGTCTTTAAACGGAAAAAAAAAATTTAATATATTAATCAAAATTCTTACGATTAAAGAAAGAGCAAATATTTGTTAAGATTAATGAATAATATAATGATTATATGTTAAATTTTAAAAATAAATCTTTCTATAAAATATAAATACAGCGTAATAGTAAATATTATTAATTAATAAATATACAATAATAATATAAATTAAATTTTTATTAAAAATTATAAACTATGATCAAAGATTTGTGTTGCATCTTTTTTTCTATATAAAATGTATAGGATACTATTTATGATATTATTTTTTTTTTATTTTAAATGCATTTTTATAAAAGGGAAAAAAAATCTGTTTACAAATTTTCCTTTTATCACATGATTACGAAAATTGTTCAACAAATATTTGCAAACAATGTAGAATTTTGAAATATTCAAAGACAATCCATTAAACAAGAATGCATGGTTTTGAATCAAATTTCAGTGGAATTTTATTTTAATAAAACATTATGAGTATTCGAAAACATGAACAGTTTGTTAAATAAATCGTATTCGATGTTAATTTCGTAGACAGAACATAACAAACAGAACTGTATATCAAATTACTGTATATACTACGAATCCTATCTATAGACTAATTTCAAGATGGCGGCCATAATCAAATCAGATAATATTTTTTTAAATAAAAGTTTTTATTGAAATTCTTGTTTTATTATTATAGATCGTAAATGCTTACCTTTTAGAGTGTATTAGATTTTTCTATTATTAATTTTTAAGGAGTTTTAATTAATGAATTTCCGTCATTATATTGTACTTCATAAAGGTTTAAACAAGACGCATTAAATACCATTACTAGTCATTCTATAGCGAAATAACGTGTTCATTAACAATTTTAAGATTTCTTTATATGATGAATTTAAAGAATACTAAACTTTTGATATCGCACATTCCACGATTATCCACGATTTTATTTTTTAATTTAGCGACATAATTAATCTGCAAAATTGCCGCCATATTGGATGACAATTCCGCATATCGATGACGTAAAAATTATTTTTAAGTAATTAATTTTCGTTTGAAATATCAAAAATATTAAGAAAATGAATTTTAAAACAGTTTATTTTTGTCATCAAAATTTTAACCTTTTAAACGATTTCAATAATTATCGTCTGCTACGTTTCCGCCATTTTCAATAACGAAATTGGAACAGTCAAAAGAAATTTTTATGAAACTGAATTTCGAAATTAATTTGGTGAGTTTTATCATTCAAAAACATCGTTTAACTTATTTTAAAAGATTTGTAATATATTATAATTAATAATTTTTAAATATTGATATTAATTTTGCATCACATAATACTATCATAATACAAACTGAGAAATTTTTTAGGACTAATCGCCATTTTGAATTTTTTTTTAAATTAGATTTTTAATAATTTTTTTTTCTATCAATATCAATATTAATGTTTCACATTTATTATCGTTTAAAAAATAATTAAGAGGTTAACAAAAATATGTTTAAAAAGTTCTATAAAGTAAATTTGGATATTTGGATTCTTATTTTATTATGTATTCATAAGTATCGTTTAAAATATGATATCAATTAAAAATAATAATAATAAATTCGAAAATTATGTTGCACATTATAGAAAATAATATATTAATAATAAAAATGATTAAAAAGTATTTCTGAATTTAATCGACAGATGGCGAGACAGTCATTTAGGTAATCGTGATTTATATTTGTAATTTTAATTTTGATTTAATTTATTGTTATAAACGATTAAATTAATGGCATTTATTAAAATTTTAAAAAGTCTTTCGGTTATACTTAATAAAAACATTTATGAGACGTTTATTTTCGCCAAAAATATAGTAATTTGATTTTAATTTTTAATTATTCAACAAAACTAGAAAGAAACGTCAGATAAGGAGACACAAACAAGTATGTTATTTTTTTATAATTTTTTAATATTTAGTACAATAAAATTAAAAAAAAAATGAATGCTGTAAAACATTAATATTATAAAAATAATAGGAAAATGTTTTTGAATTGTTTGAAAACTTATTTTAACAATTAAAATATTATTGATTATTTAAATTTTTTAACATAAAACAAAACTGTTATATATTGAATCACAACTATTGTTATTTTTCGAATTTCTTGTTAGTGTTTCAAATATTTTATTTACTCCACTGAATATTCGTTCGTATTCATTGGTTAAAATCGAAAATTAATTTGAAAATTTTGAACTTTCGCTATAAATAGGACATTTCGGAAAAATGGAAGCCACATCATATTTAAAAATCTCGAAAAATTGAGTCTTTAATACAATTATTCTCTTCATTCTTTTGACTTAGAATTTCGCCTTCAATCTACTGTTTGATTTATGCCACGAGTCATAAATATAACCTGTATATTATTAAAATATTAACAGCTCAGATGATTTCAAATTTATCACCTGTCCTGTATTATTTATTATTTTATATATTCTGTATTAAATATTCTTTATTATAATTGTACTAAAATGAAATTTAAATGTCAACGTATTCTATATTATTCATTTACATATATTTGATAAATTAATTTATTTATCTATGCATACTATATTTTTTAATCTGTAATAAAATGAAGCTTTCGTTTTTCCCATATAGTCTATTCTTATGGTACTTCTCTGTTTTTAACTTTCGTGTCATGTCATATGTTAATCTTCCCTGTTTTCCTATTCCTTATATTCATCATTTATTCTTTTACCTTCATATATACTGGTTTGTCCTTTTAACATGCCACATTAGCATATGATATTTCATCACGTGACTGACAACAATTAGCCTTATAAATCAAAATTAAGCGCATTTCATCAAACTGAAGCTATGTTTTGAATGAATACATGTTTTGATTAGAAATGATAGCTATTTTTTTTTTTTTTTTTTTTGCATAAAAGACAGTAATGGAAGACTAGCTCGACTTAGAAATTTATTTCCGAAAAAGTCGATAAAATTTATATAACAGAATGGACCAAATAATTTGCAGCGCTTCCAATTTATCCTTCAAACTTAGACTAATTTCGAACAGTATTATGAAATTTTCGTTTGGAAAATTTATAATATTTATGGCTATCTAGAAAAATTTTATTTTTTCATTAAATTACAGTTAATATGTCAAATAATTGGAATAGACTAAACTTCATTACAGTAATGCATTGCTAACATTCTACAGGAATTATGTTGTTAAATTTATCTTGGCTTCTTTTCATTTTCTGTATCATGTATCGAATAATCAATAATTTATAGGATTATGATTAAAATAATATAAATATTGATAAAATTGAATTGTTATCTAAAACATAATTAAAGGAAAATTCGAGATTCCTCTTTAACATTTAAACAAATTTTTAAAGGTTTTTATTTTGAGAATCAATTTTATTTCAGTGTTTTTTTTTTTATAATGTTTGTTTATTTAAAAACAGCATTAAACTTATTATAAAAAATAATTGATTCTCAACAAAACAGTTTTAGATTTAGAAATGATTTATATGTTGAATCGTATCTATGATGCTTTTAAATAATAAAAAATAGTTTATGACTCAAAAGTTCAGTTGTAGCCTTTAATATTTTCTGCATTTGATTTATTGATCTATAACGTAATTTATAATTAATTCAATACGCAATTTTAACATTTGGCAAATTTTCATCCATATGAGGATTCTAATTATCATTTTAATTATATTTTTGCGTTTTAGCGGATTTTTAATACTAGCAATGAAGAATTTATATTCTGACTAGAATTAAATATTTTTATTTTGCTATTATTAAAATATTTCTTCCTTTTTCTGAAATTTTCTTGATGAAAATGTTAACTTTAAGTTTGGATAAACAAAATATTTTAAATATTCTCTGTGTTTATCGAATTTTTAGTAACAGTAAATATTGTAGCGCATCACGTAATTACAATAATAAACACAGAACAATAAATGTAAAAGAAATGTTTATCACAAAATATAATTATTTAAATTGTAATAAAATTCCTAATAAACATAATAATGATTCACAACAGTTTTAATTAAATATAATTGTAAAGAATTATAAGAATTAAATAAAACAGTTAATAAATGAATTATTAACTAGAACGATATTGACAAAGAGAAAACAGTAGGAAAATATTTAAATAGGAAGCAAGCAGAAAGTACAGTATTGAAATGTAAATCAAGAGAAAAGTGAGAAACAAAGTAAAAAAATTAAAATGAAAGAATTATTTAAAGCTATAAAGATACACATAGTAGTAGATAATATAAACCAAGTAAGCAGTAATGTATTACATGTCGGAGTCTTCAATTCACAAGGGATCTAATTAGTGTCATTTCTGCTAATACTTTGAAAAATATTAATAAAATATACGTATAAGTAAAGAAAACCTTACTTTTGATCTTTATTTAACTATAGATCTGGTTGGTTACACTAAAATAAAAATCTAAATATTTCACGACTTATATTTATTTTATAAAAAATTTAAATTAAATATCACATTTAGTTATAAATGATCGATATACAGTAACTAAAAGATGAATGAGTCATTAGAGGATTGCGGAAGAAGTTTCGTCTGATAATGCATAACAATTAATCAACTAAAAAATAAAACATATATGCAATATTATAATACACTTATAAAATAATGCATTTTTAATAAGTTCGGAATTTTATTTTTAAAGATAATTTACAACTTTTGTAAAGTTTAAAGCACGATAAATTAAATTCGGTTAAATAATAAAATACCGTACAGAATTATCGATTCAGAATTAAAACTGCAAAAATACAATTGCGAATTTCGTAAACGAATTTTAATTTAACGACTTATATAATTTGCGAAAACTAAATCGACCGTTTAATATAATTTAAACGAATGCAAGAAAATGCAGACAGATTAAAAAAAAAACCAAATTTAAAAACAGGATATATCAATCATTAATTTATGGATTTTGAAAATACTCGAAAATAGATTTTTAAATCGATTAGAATAAAGCGAATAAAATTATTAAATTATGTAACTTATTCAGTTTAATTAATTAAAAACCGATTTAAAATTTTATTAATTCAGATTCGATTGAAAATAGAATTAAAATGGCATAACTAATATTATAATACAGACAAAATTTAAAATAATTATCAGACTGAATCAGCATAATTTGACTATTTCCTTCGATAGTAGTTAAATTATACAGTATACCCGTACTGAATATGCTATTATTATTCTAGAAACTTTAAAGGAAAAGTAATCAATCTCGTAAATGCATTAAAAATGAACCAGCAAATTATATTTAAATGAACGGTTTGACTATTTCTTTTTTTTTTTTTTTTAATCTAGAAAATAAAATCGAATTAAAAAATATCAAAGATAAATTTTTATATGTAAAATTAAAATGAGGAAGCTGTTGTATAAGAAAACAACTTGTGCATTTAATTAAAATTAGATGTGATATTAATACTGTATAACATTTAAGCAAAGTGAAGATATTAATAATTAAAATCTAAAAGTAACTATGTTTAACATTAATTAAATATCGCATGTCACCAAATCAACGATAATTAAATGACCTTAGAGGAAAATAATCTTAATTTATTTAATTTGAAAATATCTATTATAAATTTTAACAACTCGAGTAAAATTAACAATATTTTTTATTATTTTTTTTCACAATAAAGAAATTATCGTGAATGATATAGATATTGCTTACGATCCATCAAATTCACATTAACTACTTTTTTGGTTCATTGAAACTAGAGAGAAAAAGAGAATTTTTTTATGACGATAAAAAATATCTTTTAGGAAAATATGAAAGCTACAGTATAGTTTGTTCTAAAAATCGCTAAATAAATCATAACATGGATATAATTTCAAAACTTTTAAGTTTAAATGACGATAATATGCTTTCTTAAATTTAACAATTAGAAAATATTTAAATAGTTATACTAATCAAATATTTTCTTAAAAATCACAAAATTACACCTAGCACACTGTTACCTGCAGTCGACAGAATGTGTAAATTAATTAAGCGATAAAAATTATTGTTAGTCTGTTTTCTTGAAGAAAAGTTGACTTATAACCGTTCAGTCAACCACTGTTAAATTTTGAACTAATCAGTATATCTTCATAAAATTCTGTAGGCATTTTCTGTCTTTAAACAGACTTCGATATCACATCTCTCAACTCTATAACTTCATCATTTAAAATTGGTGGGTGTTCAAACCTTTCAGGCTTCTCTTAATGAAATTGATATGTATCCAGACTTCGATTGACAATGATCCGAGAATGGGCTATCAAATAGTCGAATTTTCGATCCTCTTTCAAGTAGATGACGTATTTTAATGGAGTATCTTTAATCTTCCCAAAATAGGGCACATGTTCAGGATGTAAGCAATTAGTTCTTATCTGAACTGTTTAGTGTTTAGAATAATTATATTAATAAAAAATATATTAATGTGGTCTCTTTCGCTCTCTAAAATATTGTTCTGTACTCATTCTTCTTCATTATACTTCTTGTGATGATGATGCAATGCCTATATATTGGGTTGAAATAAATTTAAATTATGAATGTTTACGCTATTTCTGAATTTTTTTATATATTTTTTTCAGATCGCGGTTAAGTGAAACCGCAGATACGATATATGACGTTTTACTACGCTTTATTTGTTTTATAAATTAGAAACACAATACAATATAAAAAAGTTAAAAAAAAAAAACGACCAATGACTGCTTCATTGGAAGAATCCGATGCTTATTTATTTTTTTTTTTTTTTGCATAATTGCGTACAGTTAATTTAGTTTTGTCTTGTTTTGAATTAAATTTTCGATTATATTCATGAAAAAATTGAACAGATTTTTAATGGATTGAAGTTAACTTTAGCCAATATATTACTTTAGTACAATACTTAGAACTTTGATAAAAGAAAAATTATTGTTGTGAGCAATTTGAAATTTCTAGTTTCCAATGTATTTAAAAATATATACTTATTAAATTGTTTCCAGTTACTGTATTGTACGAAAATTAAAAAGGAAAACTTGTATCCTGCACATTTTAAGACCATTATTTATTGATACGTTTTCTAAGAATTTTCAAACTATCGTAGTTTCATATACATTTACTGTTACAACATTACTTTTCAAAACCAAATTGATAGATATCAAACTAAAATATTTTGATCAAAGAACAATCACCTTATCTGTTGTCATAGTTCATACATTTGATATTTCATTTTATTTATTAAAACACAAATCATTAAATCTCAATGTAGAATAAATTCAGAACATGGCTAACAAAGATGTTTAAAGTATTTGAAATTTTAAAAGTCTTTTAACAGAAAAATAAAATGATTTAAAAAGTTTAGAACTTTTTAAATTATATTTCCGTGAAGAGCAGTTGATATTAGCTTAACTTTGTGTAATAAAATGATTAAAATCCAAAATAAAATTTTTACCACTTTTATTTTAATTGTGACTAAATTTTTACGAATTTTAATGATTTATTAAATTTTATATATAGTTTAAATTCATTTCATGTTTGCCTGTTGTTTTTCTAAATTTAAAGACTATAAAAAAATATTTTTCTCTCTGAGTTTTATGCCACTTTGAGTCTTTATACTAAGCAGCGAAGTTATCAGAGTAAATCATGGACTATCCATACCTAGATGTCAGATTCTTCATCTGACGATCCACTTCAGTTCTGTTGTTCTCTGTGGCTTTTCTTCGCTTTCTACTCTGTGAATACTAAGCAGTAGGCCCTTGATGATATTAGGTGGCCAGAGATGGAAGATGGAATTCAATGAGTCAGACTCGGATCCCTTCTGAAAAAATTGGAAGTGTGGGCATGGGAATTGAATCTGGATTTTCCAGGATGAAAGCACAGCACGCTTCCATCGCGACCATCCTGCTGACGAAGCATGGAGTTCAATGGAATTCTCCTAGAAGAATCTCTAAATGTAGGATCTGAAATGGAATCCGAATTTCCATATGAGAAGCGAATGCTTATCACGCACCATCTGACCGATCCACTGAAAATATCATAATCAAAAAAATACTGTAAAAAATTTTCAATGATAATTGAAAAAAAAAAAAATTAAATAAATTTAGTATATATTAATGAAATATATATTTAATTGAAAATAATACTGAAAAAATAATAAAAGTGGGTTGTATTAATATACGGTGTATAGCTCCTTAACTAGGACATATATTAAACTATATATTCTTGTTGGTTTAATTTGATCAATAGTGATGGAATTACTATTGTGAAAACCCTTGTGCGATATGGCGGATTAACTTCGCTAATCTAATCTAACCTTTTCATTTTTTCAGATACTAACAAGTAAGTAGTAGGATCATTTTAAAGTCCACCAAGGATTGAGGTAGTTTATATTCGTATAGAACAAGTGTCGACTTACATAGTGTTTACTAGATTTCAGTTTTCAGATGCGCCGATCATAAAAAATATAAATTAAAATTAAAGAATATATATTCAGTCTCACTAAAATTTTCATTTTTCTAAATTATTAAATTCTTATTCTTATAAAATAAAACTTATCAAATTTCTGATTCTTTGCTGTGATAATAACATGATAATATGATTTAAGATGTAAGAATATAAGCCTATATATTTTTCTTTTTGTATAAAATTTGTTAAAGTTAAATTTAAATTGGGATATATTGGAATGATTGGCACACTTTGAGACTTAAAGTGTGCCATATTAGCAATGTAAGTTGTATCAATGATGAAGCAATATAGAGATAGGAAGAGACAATCTTCTGGAATGAAAATTTTTTGTTCTGCTTCTGAGTGCATAATACATTCACTATGCCACAGTTTCGAAATTGCAAATTCTTACGTAGTTTTCGCATGTTCAGATTTCTTATGCAGTCTTCGTAAATGGTAATAATGATGTTGAATCGAATTAAAGAACGATCAGTTACTTGAAAATCAGGAAATTGTTTAATGAAATGCAATTTCTGAACTTCATTCTGACAACTAGTTTACTGATAATTTCCTATTATTGTTTGCACAATTCTATTATTGGTTTTCAGGAACTTATTTTGATAATTCGACAATGTGAATTTATTCATAATATCGAATTATCAAGAAATCATTCGCCAAAGTTGGCAATCTTCATAAATTGTTTTTCTATTCTAATCAAGTGACCTTCAAATGATTAATCGTTCTCTAAATTCAATTAATAGAGATAATATAGTATTCACATTTTAGAGAATCTTTACATTAGCTTTCAAATGGCTATACCAATATGCTGCAGTTCTATGATCCTTCCTTACTCATAATTCAGTTTTTAATATTGTATTTGTGACATTTTAGTATCCCCTTTTTCTATAGACTTATTATTTTATACAGTTCCCAACTTAATTACTAAGCAAATGAAAATTCTGATGTCCATTGCGACCCGGACTCAGACACTACTGAAAAAATTCTGTAGATATGGAATCCCGAAATTAAATTTGGATTCTCAGATTATAAACAAATGCATAACCACGAAGCCATCTAGCCGATCCGTTTTCATATTTTGAACATATCCTGACTGTCCTGATCATGAAAATATAACTCAAATATTCTCTATATTTTAACAAGGCGATGTCTCGCCGATATTTTTGTTAGCTCTATAAATTTCTTTCATTTGAGCATTCACTATTAAAATGCAATCATTTGCACTACTTCTATAATGCTACTTTGCGGAAAGAAGATAATCTTACAATTGCTGCAATGTTTCTTCTTATAAATACCAATTTAGTCTGATTCTATGAATCTTTTACAGCTGTTTGATTTTGTTTCTTTGTTTTCAATAGTCATGGAGCTCTTTCTTCCATTTAATCGGTTGTTAATTTCTCACAACAATCTTCGCCTAAAATTAATTAATACAAGTTTAATTCTTTATTAGAAATACCTAGATTGTGCGAACGCAGCATAGAATGCCTCTTTGAAATCTCTGCCAATTTGGATATAAGATTCCAACTTCTCTCTATATAAACTGTATCACCGTAATAAATAACTCTCTTGGTAGAATCTCTTCACATAATTACATCTATAAATTATTTCAGTTGCATCAAATTATAATTTTTATCAAATTAATAATGTTTTTTAAAATTCATTTAGTTGATCAACTTCGTTTGATCAATGTATTTAGCCAACTAAACAGACATAATAAAAAATATTATAGAACAAATTAACATTATCATAATCTTCAATTAATTATGAAAAAACTTAATAATTAAATTCTCTAAATTCACTTTAAGAATGCTAATCTGAATAATCTTGTTTTTGGGTTGTTTAAAAAATAATGTAAATAATAAAAACTATTAAAAATATTATAATCTTTCGAACAGAATCTAATCGGAGACGATGATGATAATCAAATTTCGCACATTAACACAAATTCCGGAATGTAGAGATTAACCAACAGGATATGAAATTTGGATAAATTCAGATAATAACTGTCAATAAGAAATCATCGATGCTCCAGTTGGATGCATGAGATGAAGCATAGATATGACGAAACATGCAGAAAATGCTTGAAGAATTGCTGTCGAAAATTCGATCTAGAAGAGAATCAATCAAGTTCCTCTACTGACTCAACATCATAAAAAAGCATTACATTCATATTAATTGTAATTATTTTACTTATTATTTATCTTCGATTTAAAAATAGCATTAAAAATTCTTTTGCGCATATTTATTTATAAATAAAATTATTCTGTGATTATTTCATGCTTATAGTTTTGTTGTTTTCCTTATTTGTTATTATCAAATTTACTAAATATTTCTATTTTATTATCTATTAATCCTTTATTTTATTATTTAAAAATATACATTTTTTTTTTTTTAATTTAGAAAATTTATTTTTAATAAACTCATAACATATCGTTTAAATTAATGATTTATTGTTTTACAGAAACCACGTCTACAGAAACATATAGCTATATGCTGAATAATGCTCCAATATTTTATAAAATGGATTTCTTAAGGTAACTTTACCTTGAATATACTGTAAATAAACTTTCATTTGATTTGTTATATAAAGTATCAATTTGTGTTCCAAATTATCAACTTTTAAAGATCTCATAGAAATTCCTTAAGTTAGCTATAAACAATCTGGTTCTCGTTGAAGACTATAAAAAGATAAGTTAAAACAGGACCAAAATATTTTACTATAAATTTTATTTTCTATTTTTAAATAGAATCAAACAAGATAATATTTTGAGTCTGTTTAAGTTTGTCCTTATGCAAATATTTCTTTATAAATAAAGATTATAATAAGTTCAATAGATAACTAAAACGAATATTTTTATACCAATGATAAAATTTTAAGAAATATTACATAGCTTTTTATTTAATAATAAAGTTAATAATGTGATTAATAATTTTTATATTGAATATAGTATTCCGAAATATTTAAAGAATGTCGATTTATATCTTACATACTACTATTAAAAATGAAACTTCACATAGGACATCAGATACTGTTCATCATGAAAATCAGGTAGTTTAGTGATTTGTGTGACAGATTCGCGTCGCGCAGTCGTCCGTCTCAGCATGATATAAATTCACTACATAGTTTTAAAATATCTTACCTAACATAGACAATTTAAGAAAGCTTGTTTTAGTTTTTATTTTTTCGACAAACATGTATAATTTAGATATATTTATACTTCTTAAAAATCGCTATTCATTTATTCGTTTTAAACAAATCTAGATGATTTTATATCAAGGACCGGCTATTCTGCCCATAAATAATACTAAACCAGATTGTTTATCCATGATGAAGAAAAGAAATGGATGATCGGCTTCGAAAAATTGTCCATTGAACGATCCTATTCTTTCTACTATCATTGCTGTAGCTGCTGTTGCTATGCTGCCTCTTTCTTCCAATTGTACTATCACTCTGTGCATCATATCAGTCATGTGAATTTGATTATGCGGTGTTATGCCTTTTAAATCTGCTAAGGTTGGCGAAAATAACCGATTTACACCCAGATTTCTTAGAACGTTTGCAAGTGAAGGTTGCGATTCGACGGAAAATTTGGGTACTCTAACATTAACTTCCTTCTTTTTCATGGTGGATATTAATTGTTTCATGGTAGTGGAGTTTAGTTTCTTTTGGAGATTGTTCAGTCCTTCTAATTGATCCGGAAGCACCAGGAATAAACTAATGCGATTAGATTTGAACGGAAGTTCCAAAATACTAGCATCCAAACTTGGACTGTGCCCATGTGCTAGATGCAGTTTGGCTACCATCATAGGCACACTAGCATGAAAATGGGGTGTAACATAGAAACGTGCCTTGGGTTCGGTCATGGTAGGATCGAACTTCCACAGCCATTCAGAATTGAAATATAACGCATTAACCGTCATTATCTGAGTTGTCTGAGGTGGAAGCTTGGGTAAAAAATGTAAAATCTGTCCAGATGTCTGTTCGTGTACCCAATTATTAATGATCTCTCTAGCACCGTGGGCGTCGTTTTGAAAATCTACTTCCTTAACAGTACTGTTATAATAATATTTCAAGGCCATTTGATAGAATTTGGATATTTCTAACCCTTTTTGAATATACAGTTTATTAGCAACAGCTAGAGATTCTCTTACAGAAGCATCCGATAGTAATTCGTTGACTATTTGGCCGAATGCCTCGTGTATATGCGTAATATTAACGTGACAGATATGCAAGATTTGACAGATTTCTTGAGATGTATAACTTCTAGAACCTAATTCAGTCATCAGTAATACAGAATAAATACTGAAAGGAGAGAATACTACATTATTTTGGTAACCGTTCTTTTTAACCAGTTCGTTGTAAAGTTGGAGACAAAAATCTAGATTCGCTTCAACTAAATGCTTATACGGTGATTGTGTATCTGTTACAACATCGTGCGATAATATAAATACAATGACAATGGTGAATAACGCAGAGACATACATCTTCATAACCTAGTAAGAGAAAATATAAATTTTAAACCAAAGAACAAAAATGTGAATAAATTTGATAAATACAGAATTTAAAAAAGAGCATAAAATCATATTTAATTTTCGCATAACCTTTAGTTTGACAATTTATAATAAATAAATAAATGAATAAAAGTGTCAATATTTTAAACTGTAAACTATTTAAGCAAATCTTTCAAAGCATACGACAACGAAAAATAGAAAATTTTATTTAAATAGTATTTAAAACAGGTATTTAGATAATTTTAAAATATGGAATTTTATAATAATTGCAAAACAGTAGCAGTTAAAATTAATTATATCCATTAATTTAAAACTATAAATACACAGAATCGATGAAAATATATGAAAAAGATTCACATTGTTTTGCAATTATTACTTAATCAATCTTAATGCAAATTGATATTAATTTCTTTGCAAAAATAACCAATTGAACAGAGAATATTCTATATTTTGCACAAATAAATAACCAAAATTCAACTTAATATGGAAATTTTAGCTTTTGCAGATAAAGCACTATAAGAATTATTCATATATTAAATTCATAGTGTTGTCTTTATATATATGTATAGAAAAATTATTTTGAAGACAAGTTACAAATATTGCTGAAAATTTACGGACGTTGCAGTTATAAAGGATTTTAATCGATCATCATTTCGTTAATTTTAATTATAAAAATACACTAATAAATTATTATAAAAGAGAAAAAACAGCACTACTTGCAGTCGACTGCAGGTAGTGTTGTTTTTTCTCATTTATAATAATTAACTGACAAGTTAAGCAGTTTAAGTTAAGTATGGAGTACACTAATAAAATATCAATTTTTAAAGCAAAAGGCTAGAAATTAATAATTCGTTTTGAAAAACGAATAAAAAATTATTAAAAGTTGAAATTGCAAGTTCGCGTCAAAATTGCACTGAAATTTATCTTTTAAAGTAGGATTTATAGAAACAAATGCATAAAAGAAGATTTTGCGATAAAAATTATATATTTTATATAATTAAAGTTAGGAAAAATCATTGATTTACAAATGAATGATTATCATATTAAATTATATTAACGTACCTATAGATGAGATTCTTTTCGTTCGAAACGCATCAAACAAACCATAAGAAACGCTTTACAAAAATATATAGGGCTCATAGGTGAGTGAAATTTGTTTTAGACACCGCTCAGTGTTCCTATTGGAAGAAATGAAAGTCGAGAGATTCTATTGGTCGTTAATATTTCGCCTAGGTCAATGACCAAGTATGACTGGCGAACAGGATTACGAGTTGCATCCAACACTTATCAAATTCAGCATGATAATTATGATGAAAAGGATGATAAGAAAGATAGATGAGGATATTTACGCATTTTATGTTGAACAAATTGTATATAAAATTATTAATGTCTGAGATAAGGGTTCAAAGCACGTGGATGTTATGCCGCCAAGCTGTCTGTCTAATATGTCCTTCAAACAAAGTGAAAAGAAAAAAAAAAAAAAGAGTTAATCGAGTCTGGAACCAATCAGCATTGGTTACAGTATTGTTACATTCAGTTGTCAATCTTTCGACTCTTTCTCTCTTTCTTATCAGTTGTGATCTTGAGTAAGTTTCCGATAGGATTGTTGGCAAATAGTCATTAAGATATTGAAAAAAGTATAGGAATTTGCATAAATTTTGATATTTAAAATAAAAATCAAAACATGTCAGACAGAAAACAAAAAATACAAAATATAAATATAAGTTATACAAAATATAAATTGTGTTACATGTACCGTATATAGATGATATGTATTTTATTATTAACACATTCAAGAATTGATGATATTTAAAATATAGTAGAAAATGAAAAATTTGGCAACAAAAAATAATACTAGAAACAGCATGGCAAAAATTTGAACGTAATTGTAATAAATCTATTATAATAGTTTTTAGTTGTCGTTTTTTTTTTAATAATTTCGTTTTAGAATTATAATTTTAATATAATATCCGAAACGATAAAGATTTTGAGAGAATATCATCAATATCAGACTTCTAAAGGATTGACTGTTTATGAAAAATCAAATAAGTTTACCTAATTAGTTAGACTTCATACTTGTAAGCTTACTGGAAAACTAGTAAGAGTTATCAGATCTTATAAGTTTGCATACACCACATACACAAACTTTAAAGATCACTGTGATAATCCTTTGGAAATGTTAAAAAATATTATTATTCTACGTTTCATTGCGAAAAGAAGTAATATTTTTGAAATTTTAAATAAATCCTGAAAAATCCTAACGCAGTACTGTTCTTTAAAAGATCCTATTTTAAATTATTGCATTGGCTCGTAAATTCCGATCATTTGAGTCATTAAAACTTGTTGCTTATTGAACAGTTTCGTTTTTGAGCAAAACTGAAACAGCAGAGCATACTGTTTCAGTTTTGTTCTTCAGTTAAGCAGTATTTTAATATTTTCAAGATAAAATCATAATTTTTTGATAAATTCTCCGAACCATAAATTAGTGAATGACACTATATGGCAGGTGACGTTATAGGGAAGTACAATACAATACTTTCATTTCAAATTGCCCTCCAAAAGTTCGCCAAGTCGTCACTAGGGGCGCCTCTCACAGCATTTGTGTTTTTTTTTTTCCCCCTTTTTAATTTCGACGAATTTTCATTTCTAGACTTAATACGCAATTCATAACGGTTCTACAAAACTGCAAATAGTGTTCATTTATAAATAGTCGTTTTAAAATACTTATTTGACATAAAGATTCGATCCATGCAAAATTATATCTAACGGCATCTAAAGGTGACTTTTTCCGTTTTATACTTTTTTCCTTATATGTGCATATTCGACCTTCACAGGGTCGACGTCAGCTTGATCTTATTCCGAAAATCTTTTGTTCCTGATTGTTGTAAACCGGCTGTAGACCAGTCTGCTTAGGTCAGCGCCGGTCATACTAGATAAAATCATTTAACTTTATATATGGTATCTAAAGCAACTATTGTAATTTTCTGCTCTTTACGTTCATTTTTTTCAATGGCTCTATTATTAGCTATCCTCTCATGTTTATTCAGTATTACGAAATTTTTGAGTTTAAACTGTAACTCGTCTAAATTTTTCATATAAAATGATGAAGTGGAATTTTTCTAACAATTTTTCTTTTCAAATATAATAAAAAAATTAAATATAAATTCATATTTCTGTATGCTATTTGTTTCAGTTTCGACTCCAAGATGGTTCCTCTTGAAAATGAAAACAGTTTATCTTTAAGGTAATCGTTGCTATTGTTGAAAATGATCTGATAGACAGAAACTGCACATCATAGTAAGTACGACGTATATTTGATTTTATTTTTATTTTTAGAGTTAAAAATAAAAATTAGCACATTATACATATCTCATTGAGTATGCTGATCTTGTATGATCAGAAACTCAAGAACACCTGCAGGAACACTAATCAGCATCTTAACTTGGAGGGGCAACACCTGCACTTCTAGTTTTATTACCAATGCAGTTAAAACGTACAAGAAAAAAAGATATTCTGCAAGATTTAAAACAATAAATACGCATCTCATTTCTTTTATCCAGTTTTACTTTTATCAGCATTAGGTGCAATTGAAACGTGATAGAAATAAATTACCGTTTAGGCGATTTGAATGCTCAAAACATTTTTGATACATTAGCGACTGAGTTGTAGTGTAAAAAAAAGTATCGTTCGTACGACTGCCTTAAGGTATAACTTATAGCAGACGGAAGTATAAATTATATGAATGAAGCGATCACCAATGCCTGAAGCTTAACCTTACTGTAACGGATTTTTCCTCCTTCATTCATCCAGATTTTTTTTTTTTTTTCTAACATTTGTCTGCGCTTCCTAGTTAATTCATTAACAAAATGGCGCAATTTGCAAAAAAAGGGCGAGGCTTGTCCCGCCTCTTCTGCACCTGTCCTGCACTTATTTCTCCCGGATGTTTTAGGGCGTGGTAGTTAGGGCGTAAGTTTCAAATGAACATTTTAGAGCGTTTCTAACAGCCTGCATTAGAAGGGAGCGGAGAAAAGTCGATTGAGAGAAACTACAAAAACAAACAACGTGCAATGAACTGGGAAATATAAATTTAAAATACTTGTTCTTTAGATGGATGGATGAGAATTAAAAAGGAAAAAATGCATCGAAATTGCAAAACAAAGTAAAATTTCACAATTTTTGTTTTTAATACTAAGAATTGTTATATTATGTTCTTAATGTTAAACAAATGCGACTGAAATCTTTCCTGAAAGGCATTGCTACAAAAGAATGAAAGTTGAATCCATTAAACTAATTGCAAGTCTACTGACATTTTTACTCTAAAAGATTTGACATGATTTATTGTTAAAACTAGAAATAAGTTCATTTTCTTTATATAATGGCTATAGCGAAAATGCTTTTAAATCGTTGATGATATATTCTTTATCGTCACCTTTGAAAGATACTGATAATAAAGATAATATCTTTTTATACCTAAACGATTTTATTTTAAAGACTAATAGATAAAATTTCTGGTAAAACACAATGATTACTATCCGTAATACTATTTTCCTAGAAGGTATATCTTTATGCTATCGCTTAATTCGGGGTATTTAATTTAGAATTTAATAGATACGAATCTTAGTAATATGCAGTTTTCATGCAAATTTAAAGAAACAGTTTAAGGCAGAAACGACTAATTTACACTGATGTTCGGCTGTTCAATGTTTATTAACTTATACTTTAGTAGGTACTGTATTTTAAACATAAAAAAACTTTTATTTTTTAAGATGTTATTAATGATGTCTGTTGTTATTTAATAACAATACGTCCATATATCTTCAAAAATATTAAAGGAGTTCCATAGCGATTATTAAAAAAAATGACATTTTGAGTTAACTATGTTAATAACCTATTTTAAAATAAATTATTATTCGCTCGTGATAAAAAAAAAGTTCTTGTTTAACGATCTTAAGTAAAAGTCCATTTATTTTACGTAAGTATGGAGTAAGTTTAATAATAGACTATTATTTTAAGTAAGAATTAATGCTGTAGATAATTTTCGGATACTTAAAATTATTAAATTTTTATTAATTTATTTTATAATGTACTTCATGTGAATCAACAATTTACAATCCACAATTAAAATTTCCATTCTGCATAATTACCATTTGATCTTTGTTTACCACATGATTTTTCCAGGCAGACTTTTATTAAGTTTGCTTATTATCCAAGATCTAAAATTTTAGATTAATGGATAAATTAGAATAAATTTCCAAAGGCATGCGTTTCATCAATACAACGATGTGTTTTTAACTTAATGAAATATAATGAGAGAAAAACTTACTTTTATACAATATTTAAAATTTTTAGTGATCATTTGAGAAATATCTTTAATGTGATTTAATCTAACAAAATTTATATTTTTTTTTAAGTGAAATGTTTCTACCGAAGTGCTGATTAAAATAATATGTGATTTTGAAGATGGCAGTAAGATTGAAACAGAAAAATTATAGTATTTTATTTTTAACTTATCAATCAATGATTTAAATAATTTTTTAATTGCATTTTTAAAATTCTAACGTAATTAGCAGTAATGTCTTTCCATGCTATCAAAAGATTCTAGTTATTAAACAGTTTCCAATAATACAGTTTTGCTGTAGTGTGTATATTTACATTTGCAAGGAATTTAGAAGTCTAAATTCCTTGTTTGCCATGTCCTTGTTCTATTTTAGCGGCTTAATTGAACAATGGTAAATATCTACAAAGATTATTTATAAAATATTATAAATATATCGCTATTAATTAAAAATTAGAACACGATTAATCCTATTTCTTATAGTGAAAATATTCTGATAGCGAGTGGGTTAAAACAATTTATGCTCAACGTATTGACAATACATAATTTTTTATATCAAAACTATGACTCTGTAGAACTTTTTTGTTTCTGCAAGTACAACACTACTCCTTCACATGATAGGATATAATTTGATAATCCATAGTTCATTATTACATTTAAGATATTAAAAATAAATTGATATTAATTGAAAGTTTATTGAATTCATGTTGTATTATAAATGTAGAAAAAAATCCAAGTAATCCAGAAATATTAAAAAATTACCATATTTGTTACAATTTAGAAGCGGATATTCGGTTTAAATCATTCTTTATTTTCTTAAATCGTCAACCAAGTAATAGCATCCATATTATAACAAGTACTGTATCTTAATTTCTTAGTACTATACTTAGCAAATGGTTTTAAAAATTAAATATTTTAAATTAAATATCATTTATTTTTTAGATGAAAATTGTTTCTCTGAGAAAGACATTCTAAATATGTATGTTAATACATCAGTAAGAACGCTCTTTATTTTTAAATTAGTAAATATGCCATTTATCCAATTGAATCAAAATTTTTAAAAAACATTAGATAACATAACATAGAAAAACATCTAAATTAGATAAGGCAATGCGACCTGTAGAAGTGTTCATAAATAAATCACTCTCTGCTACCCCTGTTTTGTCCCTATTGGGTAGAAATTTTTTTAGGGAATACAGTTCAAAGAAAAGCACTATAAGCAGTATAAAACATAAACTTTAATAAGCATTAAAAACATTTTCGGTACTAGAAGTACCATCTTCAGTTACAATACAAAGAATCGAATTTTTAGGGAATCTTAAATAACAAAAGAAACATATACATTTCGGGTTTATCGATATCAATTGAACGATAATTATGATATGTAGAAATATTTCGAAGAAGGAATCATTCATTTTCACATGCATTCATTTAGCTCTGTTAGGACAAAATTTTTAGAAACTTCATATAAATTACGATAGAAAATTATAGTGTAATGCGATCAAAAACTGTTGAAAAAATGGGATCTTTAATTTAAAAGTGAAGAATCGTCGTATTCTCTCTTTATTTTAACACATTTGTGATGAAATTCTCAGAAGACGCCAAGTAATCTAAGAAATATAGTATCTATATCCCAAATTTCATCGAAATTGGTTGAACGATGCGATCTGTAAAGATGTCTGCAGAAGAAGAGAAAGATGTTATTTTCCCGTTTTCGTTATTTTCAAATTATTTTAGTTCTTTGACATTTCAAATTTTGTATTTGATTACCATACTTAGCCCTATAGTCACTGCCATGCACATTGATTTTTGATAAAAATGCTAATAGACTTACAATAATTTCAAGAATTATTAATAGCAAGAATGATTAAAAGTTATAAATTTTTTTTACTAATAATTCTTGAAAATTATATTATTGACTCTAATAGATTTGCCTGCATATACTCGTTTTTCGCAGCATAATACATTCAGTTTACAGTAAAAAGCGAAATAGACAATAATTTCGATATTGATTTTTCGAATTTAAGAAAGAAAAAAAAAATTCGGAGGATAATTATTAAATTAAACGCGTTTTTATTTTTTCATAATTCAGATTAAAATCGGATTAAAATGAAAAGAAAATAATTTATGATTTTCAATTATAGATCGAAATGAAAAAAAAATTGATTTTCAGAAATTAATTCACGTGGTATTAGCATCACTGTAATAAACAAGGAGAATAGAGAAATGAATTATAAATTCTTTCTCTGATCAGTGAAAATAATCAGTAGATATTCACTAGTTAAGTGAATTTTAACTAACAAAATTAACAATACAAATTTTATTCTAATTTTTCTTATAATAAAATTTGTATTGTTAATTTTGTTAGTTAAAACTCACTGAATTAGCGAACATCTACTGATTATTTTCATCGATCAGAGAAAGAATTGATAATTCTTTCCATAATTAAACCCGAAAAAAAGTATATTTTAATATTATATGATACTCGTTTATCTCTAAATTCCTTCGATTTATTGAAAATCTATATAAACTTTATTTTTATTTCATATATTCATTCTGAACTATAGAATTCATTTAAGTTATTAAATTAACTGCATAATGCAACCGCTAGAAAATAAAATTATGTATATAATACGTTGCCTTATATAGTGGAAAAAACAAAATTTTGATATTCAGTGTTATTTTTCTTAATTTATAAACAGTAGGGAATGCGAATATTTTATTGAAATTATCTCATTCAAAGTTACAAATCCTAACCATATTTTTAGCATTTCATAATTACATTCAGAAGACATTATATTAAGTCATTATCTAGCATACAACTCTAAAACCCAAAGGAAATTTATCTTTTCCAAATAATAATATATCGATAATACCGAAGCTTTAAATATAACATTCTTCTATTAATAAATTATCATTATAACTGTTGTTAAAAAAATTATTTTCGTCATATAAGTTATTTATTATTAACTGTGATCATTTTCTAGAGTTTTTAAATTTCAAAATTTCATTGTGGATTATTTTATAATTCAAATCCGTCGAATAAACTCGATCGACAAGGCCATGCGTTATTTAAGATACACCACCATATATTGGAAATGATCGATGGTTAAAGGTCTGAAGATCAACACTCAATAGATTCTAGTTAGACATAATGAAAAAACTCTAAGCAATTAAACTTGAAAAGATACAAGTTATCTTTTTAAGTTTAACTGTTTAGATCTTATCTAAAAGATATAATTTATATTTTAGATAAAAAAACAAAAAACATTAACGTTCGTCTGTAGAATCTTACTTGTAAGATTGATTCCCGAATTTAATTTGTGCTGATTACTGACATCACAAGCTGGTTGGCAATGATATCAATAAAAAAATGAGCATAGCATTAAACAAATCATCATAAGTACAAAAACTGGAAAGAAATTTAGTTATATCAATGCTTCACAATGAGTGTGCCGCGAGATTTTGATGATTATACATTTTTTTTAGTGTTAAAAAAATTTTAAACCAGTTTTTTTACAATCATTCAGAAATGTACAGTCGTTTTAAGCATAAAATCTAATATAAAAAAGTTATGTTTACAGACGCAAGCTCAAATTTCTCATTAAAATTTGAAGAGATTTTATTTAGAAGTTCGCACAAATTTAATATTTTCCCTAATGTAATGTCATGTATTTTATTTTTCTTATCATAATTATAGAAAAGTTATGATTTGTTTTTCAAGTCCCATATTAATGTCCCCAAATCTCTTCCAATTTACATTAGTGTGCCATAACACGATAAAGGTTGGGAAGCATTGGGATAAATAATACATTCTCAGGCAATTTCTTGAATTCCAATTATAATACAGTATTTGATGTTCTTGTTTTAATATTGAATATATGCAGATCTGAAATAATTTTCATGTCGGTTTTTTAATTTTCTTATCTATTGTTATCACGTTTGCAATAATTATTTTTGTTTTGCTACCTCTTCATACGAATAAGCAAAATTTTAAACCAGTTTTATAACGCCCCGCCTTTGTGGTGAATCCGAAATGGCTTCGCCACTTAATATCTGGCGAGAGTGGAAAATAACTTTTTTGTCAACAGATGACGCTACTTTCCTATTTGTTAATCACACTAAGTGATATATGAAAATGGTCCTGTACAACGAACCTAGAGAAAGAGTTAGCGAAACTGTAAAAGCTGGAGATGGAAGAGTCAGGTTCAGACCTCTCATAAATTTTACAAAAGATGAAATTCAGATTCAATTTCAGATCCTTGATGGAAAGCTGGAGTAGTGCTATGCGATCAATCTGGCTTGCTGAAAAGTGGAATTAAAGAAAACATTCCACCAGGATGTTGCGGCTCGTAGTGGACACTATAATGTCCCGCCTCTTAGTGTCCAACAGGAAGAAAGCGGCGCACAAGTGCAAACTATATAAAAACACTAGAGAAGGGCTTCGGAATGTCTCTCTGCTTAGTAACCTACAGTTAGAAAGCGACGTAAAACAACAACAGCCAACAAAGAGAGATAAAACTCTACCATGAATCGTGGGGAACTTGTAATGCATCTCACGTTTCTTATTTTTCAATAGAAAGTAGCGTAATACATGAATATAGAATAATATAGAATGTAAATCTCTGATCCAGTGATTCTTAACCGGTGTTTCGTGGAACACTGATGTTCCATAAACTTATCGCAAGTGTTCCGCGAATTTACCAAATATATGATTATATTTAGTCTATAATTTTTAATAAAATATAAGCTAATAAATGCATACAGAATATGTTTATCTTTAGTTTGAAAACTGAGTCGACTTAATCAAAATTATTGATTTTGGTGTTCCGCAGAAAGTTTTTTATAATTAAAAGTCTTCGCGATTCCAAAAATGTTAAGAACCATTGCCCTGATCCTTCAAGTGGAAATCTAGCATGTTTCTACACTACCACCTGACTCTGCAGAAATGAGATTAGTGCAAGTGAATGTTAAAAAAATTACTTGCGATCTTTTACTTCATTCATATCATTTTCGTGTTGTTTTATTTATGTCTGCTATATACTTTTTTTATAAGTGGAAATTTACAAAACAACAAAAAAAAAAAAATCGAAAAAAGTTCATCAGAATATATGATCAAATAAGTCGATTTTTTTTTTTTTTTTAAATTGCGTATTTTTCGATGATAGAGCATCAACACCAATACATCATACTGATAGCCAGGTGCCGAATTCCTGTTTTACGCTTCTGTAAATTGCAATCCGATCGATTTTTAATACATATCTTTATAGATATGCATAAAGCAATCAATCAAAAAAAGTCAATTGAAAAATATTGCTAATTGATGTTCAAGATTCCAAGTTCACTTCCCGTGTCTCACACCTCTAGAAGTTTTTAGGAGGCGTCCGAACCCGGAAAGTTAAACATACATCTTTCATATGAGGATTGATCCACTCATTCATGTATCCACCGCATAGGTGATCCATGTAATGGGCACTGGAATGACCATCACATGAATCATCATCTTGGTGGCCACACGTGATGGGTACTAGAATGCCCGCCGCTTACGGTAGTAACCTCCTGTTGGAAAGCGGAATAAAACCAAGAAGAAATATGAATTAGATGTGGTTTATGACCTTATTTTTTATTTTTTATAATTAAAATTTATCGTGAATCATACACCCAGTAATTAAATTTATAGTTTTATATAAATTATTAAAATTAATAAAAAAATAAAATTGTAAGAAGTAAGGAATAGAAATTACAATAGTTTCAAATTGCGATATTTATGAATAACGATTAAAACACGCAAAATTAAGTAATCGAATCTTAAAATTCACTCCTCATGCGGATAGTATTTTAGCTATTCGATTGACAAATATAAATTATTAATCGCATATCTTGCATTTTTATCGCAATTTCCCAATTAATCAACGTTTATCAAGTGGCGGTGCAGTTCCACTTGATTGCACCGCCACTTGATAAACGTTGATTAATTGGGAAATTCACCATTCACCATTAATTGGGAAAACTCACCATCGGCTATCCGTAACCGTATAGAGATTAACCAGACTATAGAGGTTGGGGATTTATGGGCTAGTTTCGAATCTCTCATATAAATTTTCGGAGAGATGGAATTCGAATCCGATTCCGGATTCTCTGGATGGAAAACCAAGACATTTCCAACTCGACCATTCCCGCAGACATTATTCTTCTACTATTATTCCATAACTGCTCGCATCTTGGAAAGAATATGGGGAAATATGTTATCTTTTTTTTCATTTTTCTAACTGATTATCATGCATATAAAGCAGGATAATCAGAAGAATTATTAGACTTTCATCTGGAAAACAAGAATCAGTACCAGGTTTGTTTTTTACGTAAATCCAGATCTCGGATTTTTGATTCCCATCCTTAAGTTTTTCGGCCGATCTCATCACTCTGTTGGTAACTCATGCTGGACTCTGAAATATTCTTCCTATATACATGTTCCTTGTGAAATTTGGTTGAATAACTGAAATTACTCTCAGCTGTCTTTCTTTACACCATAAAATACATATAATTTTAATATAATTCCTACTAATATATTGTAACTTTTGTACTTTATTTGATATCCTTATTCAATTATTTTTCATTTTATCTAATTAAATAAAATGTTTTTAAGGTATCCTTTTCGACCTTCGGTGCTTGTGTAAGTTTCGCATCTCTGGAAACATATAATACTGTATATATAATCAAGGTCTCAAAAGTGACTCATGCTCTTTCTGACTTCTAATTTGATATCGTACATTTTTACATTTAATTCTATGATTTTCTTTGATTATTTTGATATAGAGGTTAGGAACGACGCGAAACTTACACAGATACTTTATAGTAACAAATATTCATGTGAATTATGTGTTATGGCCATCTTTATGCCTAAGCTAATCTTCCATATTCGTATTAGCTTTCCATTCACAAAAAATTATCTCGCTAGAACGCATTAATGTATTCTTCGGGTGATATCCGATAAAAATTTACAAAATATTGCATCAATACAGTTTGCTTTTCCTCATTTTCTTTTTACATTCGAACTTTTTAATAGCGTAGTTTTAATTCTTCACACTGATTGTTAGCGAACGATCACATTACCATTGTAAATCGTCTTACACCATCTTAATTAACTACACCTTATTTCTAATTCCAAATATTGAACTTTAGTAATAGTAAACGAATTTTATGTTATTCGTTCCAAGCGCAATATCAAATAACATACAAAAACAAATAATATAATTTTTGTTTTTATTAATTAACATATCCTGTTTATTGTTGTTGTTGTTATTATATTAAGTCCAAAATTCATTTTCACTAAACTGATGAATATAATAATAAATGTCAGCGGCCTGATTGTGTACAGTATATATTTTTTAGTTTATAAATGCAATAAGAGAAGTTACATTAGAGTTTATTTAGTATCCGTTCTAGTTCCTACTGCTTAACTGTAGGAATATCTGATTTCACGCTTTGATAGCATATGGGACATCAAAACAGTGAAATAACGGATGCAAAAATTTCTAACTGTTGTCTTAGTTAACGCCTTTTGCTTTAAAAGTTTTTGCATGCAAACCGACTTCCTTTCTATTCACAATTTTATTTTCTGACAATAACCAATCTAACGAGTATTCTATTCCGCTGTATAATATATTTATTTATTAAATACAGGCCTGGCAGATGTTGCAGAACTGTAGGGAAAAGTGGAATATTCTGAATTTATGAATCATTTTTTTTTTTTTTAAATTAAGTACCAATCAGTCGAACATGAGTCATCGGCCACCTCGATGTTACCATTTATCGACATTCAGTATTATTAACACGAAACTACTATAGGATACGTAAGCAATAATAACAATCTTGACACGTCGGAGATAGTTTTTCATTCCGGTTCTCGTTCCAATCATCCGAATCGCCACTTGGAACTGATAACCGATTCCGTTATTACGCCATTATGACCGTCGACGGATGTTTCCACCACTGTGTTATATCTGGTCCCGTCCGATTAGAATAGTGTTTGTAGTTTATTTATATATCAACCTATCGAAATCAGATCCCGTCCTAACGAAACAACTTTTGACATCCGTCAACGTCACCGACTGCAGACACCTGAAAAGCAGTCACCAACATGGCTGATTCTCATATGTGAGTATGCACTTCTCTCTTTTTTTAAAAGGGATTAATTCCGTTCGTTGGTCGCTCGTAACGGAATTTTAGTCTAATTATTAACTCAATACTCGACTTTCGTCTATTTGTTCTCATTAAAACAACGCTTTAGCCTTTAATCTTCGATATAGTGTTAATCCTTTCTTGTGTTATCGGTAATATATCGCATATCAAAAATTACATCGATTTCGGATGCATTTTTAAAATATAAAAAATATTCTGATGACTAAAATTCTTCATTGGTTATTTTTATCAGTTTAAAAGTCTTTAAACTTCAAAACAATGTTTTAATTTTAAAAGCAAATACTGTTGGTAAGCAAATAACGTTTATAAAGTTCACCCTTAAACTATAAAAAAATTTTTTATGCTCTAGTTGAATTTTAAACTGATTATAAAACTTAATAATTTCTGTTATGTGGATCTGTTGTTTTGATTTTTTTAATATTAACTAGAAAGGATAATCGAGTTTTTTGCTTCCTCTGTAAATCAAACGCTTATCACAAATTCTTTTCATGTTTATTTTCTGAAATGGTTTTTTTTTGTGTGATAAGGAATTTTTTAGTTTCTAAGTAGAATTTCTGATAACTGATTTGTAAGAATACAGGTTAAATACAGTTGTAGGAATAAGGTTTTCTTGGAAATTAATATTTCTGTCGAATTTTACTTTTCAATTGATTCATTCACAAATTAAATAACTCGAAAAACAAAATTATAGAAACCAAAGATTCCTTATAGAATAAGAACATTTTTGAATATGCTTCTGTTATCAATTAGTCTATATTATCTTTAATAAAGTTTTTCTAATAAAATATTCTTAAGTTAATATTTTTATCGATATTTAATATTAACTAATTTCAAACTTGGTAAATTACCAGATGGAAATGATTCATTCATTTGTTTTCTATTCATTTCCAAACGGAATAGTTTGTATATTATTTAAGTTAAATTATATATCCTGTTTATTTCAATAATTAATATAATACATTCCTATGTAAGTCTATTTAATGTTCTCATAAATGCATCGCTGTTTTATTTTATATAAATTAAATAATACTAACAGTGTTTAAGTTTGGTAAGTCAAACTGAGAACATGTGACAAATGTCAGTCAACTTTCAAACTCTTCTCCTATTTCACTTTTTTTGAATATAGTAATATGATAATTCTTGTTTGCAATTTTTTATGGATTGTTTTAGTTACAAGAAAATGTAACCTAATAATACTCATTTAAATTTTCTTCTCTTTTTTTATTTAAATAACACAGATTGATTTATACTGTTGGGATATGTTTTTTTTAAGTGGAATTAGGAAAACTTTTAAACTATGTGTTAAAATTTAATATTCTTTTATTAGTATTAAAATGAAACTAAGTGTAAACAAAATTTGAAGGAAATGATTACATATTTTTTTTTTTTTTGCTAGAAAATAGCATGCAAAATTAAATTTTTTAGTGAATGAAAATTATTGTAAAAGTTTTAAAAAATATCAAGTTATCTGTTTATATTTTACGGCAATACAAATAAATTTATTTAAAATTGATCAAATGAAATTTTCAATTTATTTAGTATGATTATAGATTATTTTACTCGAGCAAATTATCTGCTTGTGCTTTCTAAAATCACAACAATTGCAAAAATCTGCTGAATTTAATATGAGATAATTATCTTGAGAAACATACTTCTTATATACTTTTGCTTCTTACTAGAATATTTAAATAATTAGACAGCAGCACATGTTTAAGCGAAAGAAATGATATTTGTTACTTGCTAAAAAGCTTTCAGCTTAAAAAAGCATCTTCAGTAACTGTTAGCATACAAAATATCGAATAGAACAGATCAAATTATTTAAATAATTTGATTGGTTCTATTCGATATTTTGTATGCTAACAGTTACTGAAGATGCTTTTTTAAGCTGAAAGATTTTTAGCAAGT
>WUQG02438755.1:0-13756 GCA_011317285.2 Androctonus mauritanicus
TTTATCCACAGCTATCTTATTCACTCTGTACTTTGCAACTAACTGATGAAGGATATTGAAAATTAGTTCTCTTACATCCCACCAGAGGTATGCTAAATATAGGACCACACATGATGCATTTTACCTGCTTGTTTTGACTTGACAGGCAAAATTATCTGCACGTAGTAAAATACGACAGAACTTTCCCGCCAACCCAATATTAAGTTCTATTCTACTGTATTCTTGAATTATAAATACATAATCTGATTATATCATGTGTTAATATCTTGTAATCTTATTGATTAAACATTTTTATCATTTTGCTTCTTAGCCTTAAGTTTCTAGAAAATTATAGCCCCAAAGCATCTTAACTTTCACATTAAACTTTACGTACACATTTCCTATTTATGATGATTTGTGCATCATTCACATGATAACAGCAGTGCTCCTGCTATATTTTTATTTATTACATTGCATTTCTCTTCCCTCATAGAAATTTCTATTGTTTCTGCTGTTTTCTCTAAAATATTTTCTTTTATAGCCTGTAAGATCTGCTCATAATTTTTTATTGCTAATGTGGTCACATCATTATTATTTCTTATATCTGTTTGGTATTCTTTTAGGTCCAATCCACACTATTGATCTGCTCATGGTTCGATCTCTCCCCACTCTGTCCTGTCATTTTACATGTTTAAATATTCACTCATCAGTAAATCTGAAATCAGTGTCCCGATTATATGTAATGGCTGCTATGCTGTAAAAAATATTAAATTTTTAACCCGAAGAGTTAGCAATTATGGTCATCCTTCTCAATGAGACTGTTTACACAATGGGAGACTTGACCATTATCCATAGTTTAAATAAGTTTGTTACAAATAATGCAGAAATATTTGACCAGAGCCAGATTGAGTCACTCGTAGTTTGATAGTGTGAAAGAAGGCTTAAAATTAACTTGTCGTCAAATTTCTTTCTATCTTTGTTATATACTCTTCCTATCTATTAAAGTCGTTATTGCATATAAAGACTATATAGGGTGCCATGTTTCTATGGACCAGGCATTTTTCTCAAAAACTATTGGATATATGTGAAAACTGTAAAACACAAGTCCTGTTAAATTTTCCTTCCAAATTACAGTCTTTCATTAATATTTTTTTGCACATCCTCTTGCGTAGCATGTGCTTCAACTTTGTTTTCTCGAATGCATGTGTATTATTTTTCTAACGGAATCTGATTCTGCCAATTTTTTTGTGCAATTTCTATGTAAAATTATTTTCCTATGATCAATATTTTCAGAGATATGTAGGAATAAAGGAACCATTCAGAAAGGCATAATTTATTGTTCAAGTTTCTATGGACCAGACATTTTTCTTGAAAACTATCGGGTATACATGAAAACTGTAAAACGTGTCCTGTTACGTTTTCCTTCCTAATTACAATCTGTTATTAAGATTTTAAATATAAACAATTTATGATATGGTTTCACAAATCCTAAATAATTTGTTTATTTCTAAGTTCAGTGGCTGAGACAGTATGAAAGCCAATAGACAGATTCTTGATTCAATGTAAGGTATTATCATAATATGAAAAAAAAATTAAATGGATTCTCCAATAATCTTAATACTTTGAAACATTTTTTAGGGAATCATACTTAGGGAAGTAGGGAATCATAGTCATAAACCTTATTAAGTTTTCGACATTATTGGAAAAAATATGTAGATATTGATTGAAAAAATGCCTGGTCCATAAAAACATGGGCAATAAATTATTCCTTTCTGAATGGTTCTTTATCCCTAAATATCTTCAAAAATATTGATCTTAGGAAAATAATTTCACCATAAAAATTGCACAAAAAATTGGTGGAATCAGATTCCATTAGAAAAATAATACACTTCCATTCAAGAAAACAAAGTTGAAGCACACACTGTGCAAGAGGATGTGCAGAAAAAATATTAATGTCAGATTGTAATTTGGAAGGAAAATGTAACAGGATAAGTGTTTTTTTAGTTTTCACATATACCTAATAATTTTTGAGAAAAATGCCTGGTCTGTAGAAATGTGGGCACCCTATATATTTCTTGAATTACTGTTTAATATAAATGTAGGAAAAAATTGTAGATTCATTCCATCTGAAAGATGGTAATGAAAATTCAAACTCCATTGTTACTCTAAAATTATCATACATTAAATATTTTTAGATTAAAAAAAATACAATAGAAAATGAATTGAATATCTAATTTAATATTACAAAATTTTTGATTTTAGGCCTTTGAAAATTCAGGGTCCTAAATGTGTGCCTAATATATCTAGCAGTAAACTGCCATTAATTGTAGTTTATTTTTAGTTTCACACTCAGAATCAGAATCTGCTCAAGACATTTTTACAGAAACATAATGAACAGAAATAGCTTTATTTACTGGTTCCTTTTAATGGCTGAAGCTGAATCAAGATTGGGCACAGTTTTAAAAAAAAATTGGAAAAAAGTTTTTCATTTTTTTGTTATTCTTGTATTCTATGATATTTTCTTTGGAAATTTTTTTTGTCAGACAAATTCTTGCAAAAGATGTTAACAAAATTTACTTGAAAATAGATTTGTTGGACACAAAGCAGTAGTAATAACAGAGAATATGTAAATGGACAAGAGTGAGTAAAGAAGTTTTATAAAAACAAAAGACCAGAGGGATTGGAATGAACTGACAATAATATAAAACAGATGAAATGCAGAAACAAAGAATTGGATACCAAATTTAAAAATTCATGTTTTGTATTTACATAAAGGCAAAATTTTAATTCTTAGCCAAGAAATTTTTGTCTCATATTCATTTAAATATCTTACTTGAAGAGGAATGCTTTCACTATATATTTTTGATTACAAATGAGTATTGGCAGTAATGCAACCAGAAATATAGCAAGGGATGCAAATAAAATGTTAAAAAATATCAAATATTTGAATAAAACTGCAACATAATTTTATGTTGCAGTTTTATTCAAACACAAAATTGTGTTATATAATCAGACCTCGTTATATGGTCATCCACTTATAAGGTCATCCTATATATATGGTCACTTTTCAAAAGTCCCTGATGACTTAATAGGAATTCAGTATATTTTGTTACCACCTATATAGTCAGGCATTGATTATATAATTGTTTGTGATAACTTTGACGTCATGACAAAAGAATTTTTTTTTTTTTTAAATGATTTCAAAATGCCTTTCAATTTCATAATGCAGAATGTTTAGCTATTCTTTCAGGTGTGTACCTAAAATTAGACATTACTACTTTGTTTCATTCTGATATTGTTGTGGAGGAGAAAAATGTGATGCCCACTTGACAACCGTAGTTCCATCTCTGTTGTGTTGCAGTCAGCAGTTGCAACAGACAAACCCCTCTGATTACAAGTGGAGAAGATCCTGTAAAATCCCACCATACCTTATCCCTGGTTGTTCTCCCAGTAAATCATTCATTTTCTTGAAACACTGAATAACTACTGTAATGCAGTATTGAAATAAGAAACAAACACATATCCACAAATGTCATTTCCATAACAAATTTTATCACTATTCTTGGTTAAGGAAATTAAAACATTTAACAATATTCATTAACATAAATGATCACCATTTCTGCTTCTATCCATAATACTTGCACAAATGCTTCCTCTATTGTTGGCTTCCTCCTATTAATGGTGCAGCTTTCCATGTTGCCAGAACAGGTGATTTTTAATATTTTTTTTGATTTAAAAAAAATATATATATATATATATATTGCTGATATAGAGATTTAGTGAATTTATAATTCCCTTTAATGAAAAAAAAATAAATTTACTTTTGATTATAAGAATTTTACTATTATTGCTCTAATATTTTGTGATTTTTCCATGAACTGGATTTGGCAACAATAACTATAAGTTAAATCATTTCACTTTACTTTTTTGCTTAATTGATTACATAATATATAATTCAATGTGTGTCAAAGATCTGTTACAATACTTATTATTATTTTCTTTTAATCTATTTTGTTTTTCATTTTATATAGGCCTGCATGTATCATTTTCCTATATCCATAATTTTTTTTAAAGTCCCAATGAAAATTATTTTTACACTATATAGTTAAAATTCCATTGCCTTAAACTGAATTTTTTTTTACCCCATATATATATGGACATCCTGCTTATAAGATCAGTTTTCTCAAGTCTGCAGAAATGACTATATAACAAGGTCTGACTGTATATTTTATTGAATATGATTGGTTTATACTAATCAGATCTATTATATAAATAATAATTACATGAAATCACTGAACAAATGAATGTTAGTAACAGATGGTGCATTCTTTGCAACACTCAGCTATGCCACTGAATAGTAGCATCATCACTTCAAATTTATTCAATTGCTTCTTTGGCACCTAGTTGCCTGACTAGCCCACTTCTAAATCTGGCACTGTACACCAGATAATTTTATGGCAATTCCAACAGACAGAATAAGAATTTGTTATTTACATTAACAAATTCTTTACATGAAAGCTTTTATAATATTTTATAGAAAATAAAAATATTTGATGGGAAAAATGGCAGCTCTGAAAAAAAATTTCAATTTTGAATTGAATCCTTTTATTTGGACTAAAGATATGGGATTAAAATATATATAATCAGAATCATCATTAATGGTGTAACATACATATTCAATGGCATAAAAATCTATTAAACACAACAAAATCCCACTTTGTCATTTTGATTTGCAGTTTTATTTTTTTTGACGTTGCATTGTAAAAGAATTAAGACAATATTCTGCTTTGAATCATCATAAAATTCTGCATTTAAGTTGTTCTGGGAATTATTTTTCCATTTGGTAAAATAATGAACCTATAGCAGCTTGCATTAGGCTCTATTACTGCTCCCAGCACATTGTGCATGTGTGCTTTTACTATCACAATATGTAAATACAAAATCCATTTGCCTTGATATTCATCATCATTTATGGAACTGATAAAATCATATTTCTGATGTTTTCTTAAGACCATTAGTATAACATAATACAGCATAATGAAAATATTGCAGAACAACAATTAAAATAAAATAAATACTATTATATTCTTTTTTAATCATATTAGTGTTTTGTTTAATTTATCTTGCTAGATTAGTTTCAGGTAAGCTGCCATATTATACATGGAATATACTATTTCTGCTAGCATACACTTTTAGATTCTATAATAGGCTGGCCAGTCCATGTGTTAACTGGATCATGCCATGTTAAGTGATCTAGGAATCTCTGCTCACTCCTTTTCAATTTTTCTGAAATTGGTATGAATTTGCATACAGATTTCAGAGGAAGCTGTGCAAAATTTCAGTTCAAGAAATGGTATGGTTCCAGACATAAGTGCATTTTTTTTTTTTTATGTAGGTTACCTGTGTAGTATGAATTCAATTAAAAATAATTTTCAAAGTTTTAAATACAATTATTGCATAACCATAACACATGCCACTCTGAATCTTTGTAAATTTATTCAGGTTTTTATGCTAAATCCAAAAATTATCATCAAAGATCATAAAGTCATTGATCAAATTTGAGCAATGTTTGAGAGCAAATATCTCGGTGTTTGACACTTTGAATTTAATTTTTTCTGCAACCATTGGAAAAAACAAATTTTGAACTACAAGAATAGTGATTTTCCAGTTTTTAGTATTGAAGTTTTCAAAATTAGGCCATTTGACATGGAATGAACCATCAGATGGTTAAGAATGAACTTCAACAGATTGGATCTAGATTCTATTTGAAAAACAGGATATAGGATCAGGCTTTTAATCCAGGTACTAGAAATTGATAAGCAACTGCTTTACCATGCATCCATTCAGTAGATAATTTATTGAATCTATAATGCTAAGTTGGCTTGGCTTTACATCATCAACATGCCAGCTAGTACAAGAGACATATACATCATTAAACTGTTTTATTCTTTACAAACTGTTCATGGGAAAGTTCTTTTTCTCTTTATTATCAACACACCATGTCATCTAGTTACCCTCTCAGTATGAAAGCTGTACATATTGTATATGTAAGAGTACTGTACATACTGTAGATACTGCTTGTGTATTCTCTATTTCTTGAAAATAGCTATAATGGTTCCCTATCTTCCTTATTTTAATGATTTTCTTATGGAGATTCTTATTTCGATTTGTGGTATTTTAGTATGCATCATATTTTTCAAAAATGCATTTCCAACACAGAGTGGAGTCTAGGTGCAGTTCCATAATTAATATAGGGAAATCTCCAGAGATTCAATATCTGCCATGTTTTTAATTCTGTAGATTAAGTCATTTATCTTGTTTCAAATTGGGCTAATTGTCTGACTATCCTTAGATTTTATAAAAACAATTCAAAGGTTTCTCTCTAAAGAGTTTTTTGAAGTTTGATTACCTATCATTTTTAAGTAATTTAAGATAATGGGTTAATTAATGTTTAATTAAGATTATCTTCACTATTTATACATCCTGCTGACTTTCATGATATCAATAAATAAATTAGGATATATAAAGAGAATATTTGAAAATTTTGGATGGCCTTCTATTTCTAGATGATTAAAGGTAGAAAGTTAAATAGTGCAGCTTTGAAATCATCTTTAATAGCCAAAATTTCATGAAAATATAATTAGTTTAAAAATTATTAATGGGAGATGCATGCATATAGAGTGATGTTATAAACTTCACTTTCCATAGGAAAATAAAAATGGTTTTGCAAATTTTTTGATATAAAAATATGAGTAGAAATAAATTTAATTATTTTTCTCTCCTTTTTCTTTCTTTTTTTTAGAAACTTTATTCATATTTTTATTCTTTTCATGTTTGTTATTTTTATTTAATAAGCCATAATAAATCCCAATTTGTATATATTCATTTTGTTATGCACATAAATCGAGGCTCTAGTATATATGATTATGAGAAAACTTTTTAAATAGAATACTAGAAAAAAATATACATTTGTTATCAGAAGAAAATTTTTATATATACATATACATATACATATAATTACATTGACAAAAATACAAAATTAAAAAAATTATTAATTATATCAATACATCATATAAAGAATATATTTACAATCTATAAAAAGAACCTTTTGTGCTAAATTTGTTAAATTTTCTTCAGATATGGTTGATATTTTTTTCTTTTTTGAATTTTATTACTCTAATTTCTTAAATATTTGAGGAAAATTTTACATACAACATTATTTCAATTTATTATTTCGTATGGTCTACAGCCAAATCTGCTGGATTAACAATGCTTCATTATATAAACAAGATAAAGTGGAACATTATTAATCCAACAGATATGGGCTGTAAACCATATAAGACTGCATTTTCTGAAAAATGAACTTATAATAATAAAAATATAAAATTTGATAAAATGTGACAAAAATTGTATTTTCAGAGGTCTTTCTGGATATGGATAGCTTTTTCTAAAAAATCTTGAATCAAATTCATGTTGTTCTTTAGATATATATTGTCTTAATTTTCCTTTTGATATAATGAATTGCTAATTTATATTTTTTATCCTGTTCAAACAGCAAATCTAGCTCCCTATTGCATATTTTTTTCATATAAATCTAAAATTGTCTTATAATGCAAATATTTTTAAATGTTTTAATGGGAAAGATGATGATTATGCATATGAAACATTATTGAATGTTCATTGATTCTAAATTCTTATAAAAATTATATTTTTATTTAATAAAACTACAGCTCATGTTGTTTGTTTCAATTTATTATTTACTTATTTTAACACTAAATTTTTAATTACTATATTTCATCTGCTACTTGCCAATTTTATGTCTGTTTATATCCAGTAAAATGTAATAATGATTCTTAGCATGGTGCAAAGTAGAAGATGGATTTCTTAAAAGAAAATAAAATTTAAAAAAATATAGAATAAAATCATTTTATTTAATTTACTTGGTTTTGAGAAAAATGCATTTGAAGCTTCATTTTTCATCTTTTGTCATTTCTGTAAAATGTGATTTTTACAGGTGGACAGCCAATAAAATATTTGCTATTATATATTGATTTACTTTATAAAATATTTATTACTTTCTTTCATATCTTTCATTTATTAAGTATTATCTATTTTATGCTAACTGACATTCTCTGTCATTACATTTCTTATATGCTTGCAAAATCATTTTAAATGAATTTTTTCCCTTTTTGCAAGGAAGCCTCTTTTGCTTCTACAGTATTATGAAACATTCTATCCAATCTTTTCTTTACATGAAACGGATTTATGAGTGAAATAAAAAATATATAATAAACAAAACTATTTTAATATCAATATAAAAATATTAACTTTTTATCAATAAAAACTTATACTATTATATATATTTAAAATGAATTTAAAATAATATAGAATAAGTATGTTTCATTGAAATACATATAAAACTAACAATTTCTATTAAAAATGCAATTCAGCTCAATATTCAGTGATTTTAGAACTTGAAAAGAAATTCAATAATGATGAAAATTACACTCCCTCACAAAAATTTTATTTATTATTAAAAATAGTCTTTCTTGGAGAAAATTTTTCAATATTGTTTCTCAGTGAATCAAGTTTTAATATACTTGATAGTAACTGTAAATAATTCATTTTAATAATAAATTTTTCAATAATTTTAGCAAAATAGTGAACAGAATTAATTTTTACAATAGCAGCTTTTATATTTTTAATTTTTTATTTAAAAAAAAATGTTAAATAACTAATGTTTCTAGCTTATAGTCAAATTAGTGATGCTTTGCTTATAAATAATTCCTTTCTGAAAGTTGTTCAGAGAGAGAAATTTAAATATGCATATAATAATAATTATATATAAATATATTGTAAGCCATGTACATGTACATGGATGCATTTATTATTGAAATGCAAATATATATTCTGTAATATTACATTTCATTTAAAATTATTCAGTATAAAAGGACTTTCTTAACAAGTTATTTAAACTTATAGTTGCCTGTCAACGTGTTGGTCACTCCTGATATATAAAGAGCAGTGGTGGTGATGAATTTTATCATTACTATTAGATGGCAAACTATCAATTCACTATTTTATTATTGACTTTTCATTTTACAGATTTTATGATGTAATAATTTTTCCAAAAACCATTTTAATAAACTATATCAATCAAACAATTAATTTGTTTTTTATATAATTAATTATAAAGATATGACTGGACAAAATTACTCAACATAATATTTATATTACACTAGTTTGAACTGATAAATATTTTCTTACTCATTTTCATCTAATAAAAATAGCAAAATAACTAAAGAAAAGTTGTTGATAGTGGACATGTGTTCATTCTATCAAACCAACATCACTACTGATTTGAGCAGATATGTCAATGTATTCTTATCAAGAATGTCAGTTAATGACTGTAGGCAATGGTCTATGTTAGTGAAATATGAACATTTCCATTGTAAAATGGAAATATTCATTTTTTATTTGGAAATATTCATATTTCGCTTGCCTATTTAATGAAAAATCAAGATTTTAAGCTGATGGCCAAATATATCTGGGGTGAGCTACTGTCGGAAAGTATATGTTTAAACGTACCGCAATATAATACACGTAAGCTGGATTTGATCTTTTTACCTAAATACAGGCTTGAGAAATCATTGATCATTCTGGGTAAGAGCAGCAAGAACTTTCAATGAGATGTACAACATATCATAGGGAGCTGCCCACAAGTGCATTGTTTATGTAGGGTGGAATTGAATTAAATAAATAAATAAAATAAATAAACATATGGAAAAATATTTTGTTGGTCCAGTGTGTGTCAGTGTGTATAGTATGAATCAATCAGCTTTAATTTGTTATATAGAAAAACATTTTCAATCATAGAATTATTTGTAATGCTTTTCCAAATAATAGTTAGTTATTTTTGATTCCTGCTCAAATTTCTTGTTTTATATCAGACAAAATACAATGATGATAATCTTGTGTTTGATACAGCAATAATTTAGTTTTTGAATCATCTATTCTTATATCAGAGTTACTATATTTCCCTTTTGAGTCTTATGCTATAATAATTCTCAGCATGTTTCATTTGTGAAATATTTTTTTGCGAGCTATGGTATAAATGCTTAGTTATATTTCTATTTCAGGAATTGTTTATAATAATAATCTAATTTGGATAACCAAAATAAAATTTTCTTAATTGGTTTCTGCAACCAGTTAGAAAATAAGAAAATTGTAGACATAACTATACAAAATATCAATATATATTTATTAGAGATCAAGCTAATGTGTAGATGATTGATCAAATATTTAATGCTTAAGATGGCAATACTAACAGACCAATTTACTAGTAGAACTCAAAAATATTGTAAGAATTTACCAGTAATTTTATAATTTTTATTGATGATTTGTAAATGAAAAATATTTTTATTGCATGTTAAATTTGCATTGTTTCATAAACAATTTCATCTGGCAATAAAGACAAATTAAACTAATCAGATGAAGATTCATCTGAATAAAAAAAAATCAAAAGATATAACTGAAGTTGTAAGAAAAGAATTAGAGTATTTTTCCAGAAGAAAAAATATGAAAAGAATATTTAAAAATGGCTTTTGATTTTCTAATTATCAACCAACCATCAAGCAAAGAATGTGAAAGATCTTTTTCAATGGCTGAGATTATGTATGGAAATTTTAGTTAGATAATAACTTATTGAGACTATGGTCATTTGAGAGCCATTTTGTATCATTTTTATTCAAGATTATTATGAAAAACTTGATAGTCTTGATGACCAAGAACTAAACCCTATTTTTCTGTAAGTCTTTAAGTTCAATATTTCTGACTTTTCAGGAATGTAATCTTTATGAATATGAATGGTATACTGTATTTTTTCCCTCTTAAATTTTTGTTATTTAATAAGATGATCCAAAAATAAAAATTAAAATATATTTTCAATGATATATAGACAATCTTCAACTTACATAGATACATATTTATCTAGCAATTCCTTGACTTACAAGAGAAATCTATTATCAAAGCAGATATAAGAAAATGCCTGAAACTATGCTGTACAGCAATGTATTTTCACATATTTTTTTTCCTAATTTCATCATTTATCATATATGCATATGCTTTGTGCTTATTAGGTTAGTTTTAGTTAACAAGCTAGGCTCAGTCCTTCCAGAAACTGGAGTTGTAGGACTCTGAATTGGACCCAGTCCTCCAAGATGGTAAATGACTGCTTTACCATGCAACCATCTGGCTGATTATGTGCTTATTCTTTAATATAACTATTTTTAAACACTATTATATCTTTATGATACATTATTATAGTCTAGGATATGTTTCAACATCTGTATATTTTGACTTGTGTTTTCATGACCTGATCCACTTACATGAGTTGGAGTTTCTATATCTTTTTACTAATGATAATTTTAATTTATTGCTTCTACAATCAGAATTGTATAAATATTCAAATTAAATCCATATAGAAAAAACTGCAACATTTAAACTTCAGTTTCAATGTCTTGATTAAAAATAACAGAAAGTGGACTTTTTAATAGTAGACAAAATTAAATAATATAACTAAATTTTTTTCTATTTTTAGGAGATTCTTTAATTAATTGTGGCATCAATAATGGATATTTTGAATGTGGTGAAGATGAAGAATGTGAAGGAGCAGTTCCACCTTACATGCCCATTCAGGGACAACGTAGGACATCATCTCTAGACAAAGCCAAAAAGAAAAAGAAAGAAAAAGATGGTTGTAAAACTCAGTAACATTAATTATGGTTATGTTTTGAAAAAATATTTTTTCAATTGTTCATTGTGTGGAAGAAAATAATTCCTAGTCAAAAGAAATTCTGATTCTATTCTCTTTGTTTGAATAACATATTTTGTGTTTGTTATGATCGTTACTATAGTAACAAGCACTTTAAAAAAAATTTATACTCTAAAATTAATATTAAACTTAATCAAAAAACATATTACATGACAGATAGATACTATTATTATTAAATTAAAATTGACTATATTTTTGCATATTTTCACACCAAATCCATGCTTAGCTAATCATATTAGGCTCCATAGTGTTAATTACATTATAACCTTTTAATTTTTTATCTATTATGTTAATAGTTTCTGTGATTTTATCTTTCAGTAAGTTATCTATTTTCTTAACTATCTTGGCATTGTCCCAGTTTATCTCCAAGTCAAAGTTGGCAATCCTCTGTGCCAGGGATGTCTTCTCACTATTCCTCACAGGGTCTTTTCAGTATTTTAACACTGTTTTTGCAGAGAACGGGAAGTGTAACCAATATACATCTCATCCCTTTGTGTGTCTAAATTCTTAAAAAGGAATTTTATATACTCCAGGAGATTCATTGCACTTCCTAAGATCTTTGTCATTCCTCAGTAGGTTAAACATTGCTTTTTTCCTATTATACACGATTGTATTCTTTATTTTTTCTTTTTTTTTTTAAACTTCCTAAAAATTCATTTATTTTCTACAAAGTATAATTTTAGTTTTTTATCATGCATGGTGGTGTTGTCATTAACATCCTGTCTAATATTTTTACATGCAATTTTTTTTCCCTATAGTTTAAGGATGGTGTTCCAATTATAACCATGTATAATTTCCCTTGGTGGTGTACCCACTCAAATTCTTCATTGGCTGTATCTTGGTTGCTATAATGCATCATTATTCTCTGTAATAAGGTCCTAAATGCTGCCATTTTGTAATGCCATGGTTCCTTTGCTATGGACTTAAGAAAGAATGATCTGTATGTGTTCTTTCTGAACACTGATGTAATGTAGTCACCATTGGCAATTTTAATGTTAATATCTAAATAGTTAACAGTTAATTCATCTCATTTCTGCCTTTTTAAACTCAGATCTAAGGACTCATCACTTAATAAGGTTCTTGAGATTATATCTATCACTTTGCTTTCTCTTTTACTATTAGAATATCATTTATATATCTTTTATAGAGATGGATGTTTGCAATTAATGTTGGTATAATGGATTCTTCTTTTCTACAGACAACTAATTACACAACCACATCTACAAGGGGACTGCCAATTGGAACAACCCCTTTTGCCTGTTGATAATATCTACCATTAAACAGGAAATATGATTTATATAATAATATGCAGCATAACTTTCTAATTATGAACGATTGTATTCTTTCTATGATAGTAAGTGTGATAGTAGGAGATGATATAGCTCTAGGCGTGCTGGTTCAATTTCTATCTTTGGATACAAGGATTCGAAATCATAAACTTCCAGTATTTCATCAGGAAGGAATCCAACTTCAAATAAAGCATCTAACATTTCTTCAGCTGACTATATGGACCAAGGGTATCTTTCATGTGTTCAAACACCATTTTGTTAATGCTGATTCAATTTCATAAGTTGGAGAATTATGTTTCTCTACTACAGGTTTAAAAGAAATTGGTTGCTTATGCAGTTTAACAAAGGCAAAAAGCCTTGGCACTTGTAGAACTTTAACAATGCTATTTCTTAAGAAAGTTGGCATTTTCTTCAAGTGTACTAACTTGCTAACCTCATTAGCAATTGATTTTGTTGGTCTTTCATTAGCTCTTTACAGTATTTCTTTTGTATGTATTTATATAAAAACAAAAACACAAAAAACAAGCTTCAAAGCTGAACCAAAAACTTTTTACTGTTCTGTCTCTCTCTTAGTGTGGGTATTTACTGATGATGGGTTTTAACCCGAAAGTACTTTAAATAAAAAGTTTTCGGTTTGGCTTTGAAGCTTGTTTTT
>WUQG02438766.1:0-13756 GCA_011317285.2 Androctonus mauritanicus
CCACCTTAGCCCAAATTTAAAATAATAATTATTAAATCCAACAGATGGTGGCACCGTAGTTCAAATTTAAAATATTATTCATTAATTTACAGTTAGTTCAAAAATTTGTCCGCTAGGGGAGTTTGTGCTGTTCGGATTATTTATTTAAACATATGTTTTTCCATATTTTAATATCTTTGAAATCGGATGCATTTTACAATTGATGTTATGAAAAGAAACTTTTCATTGCCTAATACGAAGCAGCAAATTATTGCTATAATGACTAGAAAAAATGATTTCAGCAGCAAGCAAAAATTCTTTAAAGAACTATTAAAAGATATTTAAATAAGTTAAAAAGATAGAAAAATAAAATCAAAATAAATATGCAAAATAAATTTCATTATAATTATTGAAATAGAAATTTTTATTCAGCATATAATGATCATTAGCAGCACAAATATGGTGTTCCAGATAAGGGCAAAAGAATTATTGATGTTTATTAGTTGATCAAACCATCAAAGATTGCCAAACTTGAGTGCAAATACATATCAGAAATCACTATGCGTACAGCATATAGAATCCCCAACATTGCAATTTGTCAATGTATTGTATTTTTTTAATGCCTTACAGTAATTTATTTGTGTCTTAAAAACATTAAGAAATAATGTTTCATATTATATAAGCTAAAATATAAAATAATGTATTATTTATATATTATTATTGCATTTAATAAATAATGGAGATTTTATATTGTATACTATCTATGGCATGTGTATAATTGACTGGGAAAATATAGCTATATTAATTTGTTTAAACAAATAAAATTGTTTTTATAAATATCAATCCCTATTTAAAATTTTATTTTATAATTCATGTAACTCAGTGTAACTAAAACATTATAAACAAAAATGCATTATAAATCTATCAGCACCTAATAAGTTAGAACTGTCAATAAAATGGTAGACAATTCTAGTACAGAACATTTAAAATCAATATTTTTTTCAGAAATTGGAACATAAAGCACTTATTTATCACACTGTTGATATTTTAAATAAACTATGATTTTTTGTAATTTGATTTTATAATAATTTTATTCTAAATTTATGATAAATTAGAATAATTTCTCTTCATATTTCTAGCTATCAAAATAGGAAAATCAGGAAAAATTATCATTGGTCTTAGAATCAAGGAAACATAGTATTTATTAGTTTTAATTAAAATAGAATACAAAATAATTACTGTATATGCTTCATTTATAAGCCAACTATCCTACAACTCTCAAATATTAGAACCATATGACATTCATTGAATTAAATAGATAATTTCTTTTATAATTTCAAAAATTTTCCAAATACAGTTCATTATTGGAATAAATAAAACCACTTTGACAAAATGGCAGACTTAAAGTACTGAAATGAAATGATGCATTTTAGTTACAAATTTTTATTTAATGAACAGTTTTCAAAGAATGCATTATCTTTGTAAAATGAGGAATACCTGTATTATAATTTTATATGATAGAATTAAATGATTGTTATGATCACACTGTTCTAATAATAGTAATATTACACATTATCAATAGAAAACTATTGTCAATTCTATATCATCATAAACAATATCATAACATAATATATTGCATAAATACATTATATTACAATAGCTAATAGTTCTTTTATCTTGTAAATAATTATATACAGCAAAGTTTGATTTTTATGCTGTATTGTTGCATAAAGATAATATATTTTTATAAATCTTTACTTTTATATTTGAAAAAGATCATCTTTATAGGCTGAGTGATTTATAGATCTATTCATTTACTAAAAAATATATGAGCTATTAAAAAAGAATTGAGCATAAAAATTTTTTCATAATTTTAGAATAAGATAAATTAATATTTATTCTGATCCTTTCGAACATATTTTCCATCAATTTTTATGCATTTGTCTCACATTATTAAACAATTTTTATTCACATTCAACAATTTAATTAAAATTTTTTTTGCTTTTTTGTTTTCTTTATCATTAAACATATGTAATATAATTATATGCTATGATATATTTTAAATAATAGGTAAGCCAATATTATACTAATCTGAAACATGTTATTTTTGAACAGCAAAATGATGTACTAACACATAAGCAAATAACCAAACTTGTAAAATATGAAATATTCAACATGGTTTAATGTATAATTTTATTCTAATGTTTTATATTTTCAAATTTGTTTATTAGCCTGAGGCTGAACACCAGCATGTTTTGAAAAGCTTAGCCGTATGTAGCAAATTTTTTGTGCTTATAAATTGCCAGAATTTTTTTTACTAAGTTTTTCTTTATCAATTTATAATCATAATTCTATTTAATAAAATAGTAATAAATAATTTTTTAAATCCATATATAATAATAATTTTTATAAATTATTTATTAATATATTTTTCAGTAATCTATACAGTGAGTATTTTTACATGTTTTTTCATTGACAATAAAAAATTTATAAGCAATTAAAAACATTTTTTTGTTTTTGTAATTTATTTTGAATTTTTCAGATGTAGAGAAATAAAGTTCACACTTTTTATGCAAACATTTAAAATACAACTTAAACTATATAGATATAGGTGACTTTTTTAAAATATTTACAAAATAGATTTTGTCTTTGATATAAATTTTTTAATTCAAATTTGATTATTAAAAGCAAATTTGCTACTTTAAACTTAAAAGAAATATGAAAGCATGATAAATATGATTTTTTTTTTTATATTTATTAATTCATAAAATGTTTAGAAAGCAAAATTATTTAATAGTGCATATTTATAAAAAATTTATATAATATTTTCAGTTGTGAATATTTTTCATTTGAAAAGTATTTAATATAGAAGACAGAAGTGTTACTTTCTCTTTTTATAGTAAAAAAGCAATAACACATCAGCAGAAGTATGAAATTTTGCTTTGAATAAAAATCTCATTCCTCTGCCAAATGTGCTGTGTCTGTTTTTTGTAGAGAGAAGTATCAGTATATTTAAAGTAAATTATTTAATTAGTTATATGTAATTTCAAATATTGAGCAATTAGATTATAAAAAATTAATGATATAAACTAATTTAAGTAAATTTTAAGTTAATTGAATGCTTTCAAATATCATATTTATGTAAGAACATGAAAATATATAATTGCAAATTTTAAATTTATAAAAAATAAGGAACTGTAAATAATAGGTTTTTTAAAAGACAAACATTGTATATCCACAAAAATACTTTATAATGATATTGATTCTCATTGAATGAATTCATTTTATTTATTAGGGGTTCATTATTTTGTTTAAGCTTTATGATATAATGCAAAATAAAGGACACAAATTAAACAATAATACAAACTCTATGTATCATAGAAATTACTCTTAGTTTGTATCATACATTTAATTTGCATTGTTTATTTTGCATTCAAACATGATAGATGTCTTCAAGCTAATTTTTGATATAAAGAAATAAATTACAAGGAGTCCTTGACTTATGTCAGGGTTCAGTTCAAACCCCTGACCACCAACAATAGTCAAATCAATTAAGTCAAAAATGCCTAAAATTTATGTATTACCCATTACCAATATTTATTAAATAATGAACACAAAAATACAAGAACTAGACAAAAAAAAATGCTTTTGTATATCAGACCATTGGTCAGGGATTTAAACTCTGTCACTTGCATTGACCAATCACAGAATTTATCAGTGAAATCATTATCATAAATACAAGTGGTTGAAATTGAGGCAGTCATAAGTTGAAGATTACCTTTATTTTAAGAGTATATAGTTGGGATAAACTGCTTATTCAAAAAATATTTTGAGATTATAGAAGTTAAAACATTTTATTTGACTAATGTTTTTGATTCATGCTCATAGTAAACTGCTTCAATCTAATTTCTTGGACTTGTTTTATCATAAATAAGCACTTATTAGCAGTGAAAGTTATTGCTCAACAACATTTATTTAGTACAAACGTCTTCAGCATTTTTTACTCGCCATCATCAGGTACAAAAATAATCGTAAAACATAACACTAATAGAATGAATTCATTCTATTAGTGAATGAATTCATTCTATTAGTGTTGTTTTACGATTAATAGAATGAATTCATTCTATTAGTGTTGTTTTACGATTATTTTTGTACCTGATGATGGTGAGTAAAAAACTCCAAAAACGTTTGTACCAAATAAATGTTGTTGAGCAATAACTTTCACTGCTAATAAGTGCTTATTTATGATATAAAAAAAAAAAAAAAATGTTTTTGATGCTCCTTGTGGGCCATCATACAGGTTGAAGACAATCTGTTATAAACATATCTAAATTTATAAACTAGGATTACTATTCTTCCTGTTTACATTCATGTGATGAAAAAATGGATATATTATATAATAATATAGATTATAAACAAACATCAAGAAAGTACCTTATTCAGATGGAACATCTTAAAAATATTGTAATATTTACAATATTCCTAGGATTACAGTTTATAATTTAATATTCCCAGGAATTTTAAATTAACAGAAATATATAATGACCATTATAAAATCTGTAATCTAAAATGCTTAAAGCAGGGAGAAAAATGTATCATTATAGTTCAAAGTGATTCAAAACTAAACAGTTAGCTTTATTATATGTTCTGAATTAAACTTCTAGTACCTGTATTGGTTTAAAACTTTCTTATTAGCTTTGTTAAAGTTTCATTTTCCTCTTCTTTTATACTAGTGGACTACCTTAGCCATATTTAACAGATTAATTTCATTTTAAAATGCAATCTTTTTATTCATTTGTAATTATATTTCTTTATATCTTTTGCAAAAATTTTGTTTTCTTAATTGTTAAGCTTAGTCAAAATGGGATGATAATCACTGGAGATTGTTTCCAACAAGTAGGTGACAGTTGTGGATAGTTGTTGAAACATTGGTCAATAGTTGTTGCCAACAGATGTTTTGTCTCTAAGTCAAATTCTGTAGAGAATACAGATTTGCTGACTGTGGCTTATGTTAGTGCTGCTTTTATTGTAATATCTTCCCAAAGAAGAATAAGTTAGTCAATATTGATGAATTGATCATTCAATTCATTTGATTTGAAAACCTTTATATTTTATATAAAGGTTTGAAAATGATAGATATCCTATCATATCAGGCAGGATGTTTATTGTTAAAATGATATTATGTAAATATTATTCAATTTAAATGAAATTCATATATATTATTATTAGGGTCTGCTAAATGATTAAAATTGATTCTAATCATTTTTAGCATTACATGATCCTCTAGCAGATCCCAATAATATATGGAAATTTCATTTAAATTGGATAATATTTACTTAATTACCCAGCATACTGTTTTGACAACAACAGCCTACTTGGTATGATCAAATATCAATCATTTTTAATATGATTGATTCTCTAAAATAACTATTCTCAAGTGTGGCCATCAGAAGATTTTAGTATAATTATAATAAAATATTTTAAAGTATAAATGGGAGTCAAAAAAGATGATGATGGAAAAAACTTTTGCAAAATGGGGAAAATTATGATGAAAGTTTATTATTATAATTGAAATAAATATGGCCCATTTGGGAAACAGAATTTATTTGCCCAACCGTAGAAACATATTATATATTAACATATAACTTATTATGTACTATATTACTAATTTATATTTGAACACTATTTAAATAGGTTCATTGGCCCATTGGTGCACTCAGATTATTTTACTATCATTTTAGATTAATATTAAAAAACAAACATTTCCATTATACTTATAAACAAAACATTGATAAATTATAAGACATTATAAAACTATAAAATAGGATATTTTGAATACCAATAATATTTTTAACTGTTGGTAATTTCTGAGATGCGGTAATTTTTAATTGAAATTTTCATTGTATAATGACTGCATCATTAATTATTTTTAAATATAAAGATATGTAGATCCAGTATATACGGTAGTATTCTGTTCAAAACTATGATTAAATAAAAGTAATACATTAATCCATAATATTTGTATACTATTTACATTATTCAATAATAATAGTTTAATTAATTTATAATGTAAGCTAATAATAGAAAATTTGTGTATTGGAATATTGGATTTTCTGTACTTATTATTGAATAACATATAGATCATTTTCAAACAGTCTTTACTAAAAATCTCAATTTTCCATTTCTCATAAAATTAAAAAATGAATTATAAAATATTGTATATAAGCTAGGGATCTTTTAGCTATATAAAAAAAAAAATTAACATATGATTAAAGAGATTGCAGTTAAAGTAAAATGTTCAACATATAAATCTATAAAGTGTGTATTCATGCACATACATGTACATTAATCTGAGTATGACATAAAATAGAATTTTAATTTATATAAAGATGTAAAGATTGATTATTTTAAAAATTAAGAGATAAACTTCTTTCAACACAATGTTAAATGTTTCCTAACATAATGAGCAATTTTTACTAATAAGGTGACATATAAAATGTAAATATTAATAAATTTCTTATATTATAAACAGAAACGTAATGGGCTTTTAGTTTCAGCTGCATCAAAATGATTAAAATTCCATAAGTTATTTGTTGCTTCAAAGAAATTATACTATATTTTCTTTAATAGTATTTTTATACTATTTCATGAGTTTGTGATTTATAAATTTGCATATGAATGTGTTGAATAAATGTCATCATTGTCATAATGATGGTTGAGCAAATGAACCTCCAGCTGGTTGTTACAAGTGATCCATTTTGTGCTAATGAACTCCAAACAGTCGAAATTAAATGATGGAAGTTAATTTAAAAAATTATTTTTTTGCCACATTGCTATAAATTAACCACATTCATTAATGCTAATGCAATAACTAATCAATATATATTAAATATAGCTAAATAATTACAATATTGAAAAAATATGTAAACACTAGGACTATAGTGAAGTTCTTGGGAGTTCTGAAGTCAAAGGATTAGAGAGGCCCCTTTAGCTATTTTGAACCAAAAAACTATTGAAAGAAACATAATATTTATTATTTTAATAAATATGCACTATTTTATTTTATTTATAAAATTGTTTTATATCATATTAAATTCTGGACCCATACATCAGAGATCCCAGTTTGAGGTATCCCATGCAGGGATTTTCAGAAAAAATGCGAGGCCAGAACAACAACATATTTGAGGCCCTTCAAAAAAAAAAAGACAAAATTGACAAAATATACAGTGGTAAGTATATAAGAAAAGAAAAAAACATTAATAAAGAACTTCAAATTTTGACAAATACTGAAGCTCAAGCAGTATAAAAATATATAAATATATTTTTTCTAACATATTGAGTTATAAATTGAATCCCCTGAAATTGTGAAGCCCAGGACACTGTCCCTCTTCTCCCTCTGATAGCCATTGATCTCATGCACTCTCCCATTTGCATTGTCCTTTTAAACTTTTATAAAAACAGAATAAGATTAATAAAATTGCCTGTTAACTTGTCTTGTTATTGATTGTATCAAGAGATGTTTTCCATTCCAGGTGGGAAATAGACAAATAACGACATTCTTTGGAGTAAACTGCCAGCCAGTCAATAATGTTTCAAATATGACTACAAATGTTTTCTAGAGACAATCTCACTAGCATTGTCACCAGCATTGCTGATGACTGTGTGTCTCCAATTATCACCTGGTTTGGACTAGACTGGTGACAGGCAAATAATAATATACTTTGAAATAAACTGCTACTGAGTCAACAGTATTTTCAAGAGAATGTCATCAATGTTGAAGACTATTTCTGGTGATTATTGTCCGGTTTCAACGTATCATAAGAATAATCATGTAATTACTAAGAGCAATGATACTTCCCTAATGAGTTTGTGTCTTCTTAATGTTTTCAATTTAATGGTTACCAAGCTTCAGCAAAAAGATTTGCATCAAAATAATGGAAAAATTAAAATGACTTCCAACCTTTCCCAAACACACCAACTTCCATCCCACACATTTTCAAATTTAACATCTGAGAAAATGAATTGATAGTAACTGAACCAATAGCTAAAATACATTTTTACAAGAGAGATTGAGCACAAAAAAGAAATCAATTCTGGAAAAAAAACTTATTCTTCCAGAACTGTGCTAATTTTCAGCTTTTCTTTTAGATTTTTTGCTCTTGTTGAATATTGATAAATTTTTCACTCTATATTTTTTTTTTTTTTCTTTAGAAGTTTCAAACATTTCCTACAAATTTCTTATCAATACCATTCAGTTCTCTGTAAAAATTATATATATTTAGAAACTTCCTAAGAATTTTATATTTTTATTATATATTTTTAAATTGATTAAATCTGCTGAATTTACCAAATTGACAACTAGGTCTCAAATTAGAATAAAACAAAATCTGAACTAGCTTGTAGGACCTTAGAATAAAATTATAATTTTATTCTAAAGTCCTACAAGCTAGTTCAGATTTTGTTTTATTCTGCTGAATTTAATTTTGTTTTCTAAGATCAGAAATAATTTAAATTGTTTTATAAGATATATATATATATATATATTACAACTTTACAGGTAATTTATTCTATGCTCATAAAGAAAGAGCTTGTAAACCAAGAATCAATTTATTATAGACATAATGTTAAAATCAGATTCAGATTCTGTTGTTAGCAATGTATAGGCACAATTAAATACATAAAATTAAATAAATACCAACAAAATCAATACTTTATGATTAAACAATGATTTATTTATCTAGAGAAATAAAAACATAGTCTTCTAAAATCAAGTAAATAAATAAATTATTTACATCCTATAAATAATTTATTTTTAAATGTTGAATGTTAAAGAATTTTTATTCTTCATTATTATTGACAGATAAGTAGACAGCTTTAATATAAGTGAACTACTGCCTTAGGCATAATCTGAGAATGGAAATTATTTATATAATGCACCAATAAAATCAAAGGATTCACTATTACTGCTTCTCAACCACCATTTTGATTTTTCCAATTTCATAGCAGATGATGGAGTTTTTGCACCATTCACACTGTAGATACTGTGTGATACTGTATAGTTTTGTAAATAGTTTGAAATGCTTATTTATAAATGTTTAGCATTTTTACAATGCTCATATTCCATGTTTGAAAAAACTTGTAGACCCAGAAATCCATAAAGTAAGAACTCATAAATTGAGAATTATCTGTAGTTTATAATTTATTACTTTGTGTATTATTTATTGCCCTTTTTAGGAACTGAGAATGACTTTACTTGAGCTAAAAATATTATTCCTCTAATAAAATCATTTTGTCTATTTTATCTGGATTTATTTAAAGAAGTTTTTCATATATTTTAATTGGAAAAAAAAAATATGAAAATGAAAATTGAATTATGTACTTTTACTCATATATAAATAGAAACAAAAATAATTTATAGTCATACTCTTCATATATATATGAAGAGTATGACTATTCAGTATACTCTTCATATATATATGAAGAGTATACTGCAGTTACTACAGTTAAAGACAGATCATACAATGTAAATAATTTTAATTCATAGATGATACTATTATGAAATTTTTAGTTTGATTATCACTTCAAAGATTGTGATAAAATAAGTATAAATTATTTATATTTATTAAAATTTTCTTTTATTTGAGGATTTAATTTGTCAAAATTTAAGTTCAAATATCTTTAAGTTTTAATTTGTGGACTTGTTATAATTGAATATATTGATTAAATAGCTGCATGGCTAATGTGATTATGGATCTATAGCCAAAGAAGCAATCAAGTTAGGAATGTTTGTAATCTAATAGGGAGAAGAAAATGTTAATATTGCAATCATTTAGTATCTATATGTACATCCTTAACAAAATTATCTAATCAGAAGTTCTGTATTACAAATAAAATTAACTATCGTAATGAAATTATGGAAAGATCTACCAGTATAGAAAATTTAAATTGCAGATAATATTTTGCCACAATGACTAACCATCTAAATACATCATATTGAATATCCATGCAGTTCTATATGAAATTTAATCAATTAATTGAATCCGATATTTGTGATGCTATTATAATTCTCAATTTATAATAATGTCTGGAGATATAATATGTCAATAATCTTGATAACTAGTTATTATCTAACACACAATAAGTCAAGTTTCATTAACTTGGGTTAAATAATTTCAATGTTATAAACTTTTGAACTTTTTTGCAATTTTCAATTATATTAAGTCCCTTTTAATTTTATGAAGAAATAATAATAGACAATTACATTATAGTCATTGACCCCAACATTTCTATAAAGAGCCATTAAAATCTCATAGAACAATTTTGCTACTAAGTGAAGAAATCTCTTTTGAAACTTCAAATATAATTAATAAAACAACTTTCAATTGCTTTTCAAATTTTTCTTTATTAATTGACAGTTCTAAAAACAAAAGATTGATAAAAGATTTTCCTCTTCCTGAAACATCCTACAGTTATATTTACAGTTTAATTTCAATTGAAATAGGGATGTTTCTTAGATTAAGATCCCCTAAAAATTTCAATATAATTGGATCTAAAAATAAGAGGAATTAGAAATCAATTTTTTATACTAATAATTTTACATATAAGGTTTTTTCATAGTCATAAGATTTTTGTTGATTCTTTAAAGCAATCTATTATTGAATTTAAATGATTTAAATTATAAGTAAATCACAACAAACTACATGTAAATCAGAATAACAGACTTTAGATTTCATACAAATGTTAATCAAAAGTAATTATAATTATAACAAGCTGGATAGCTTGATAATAAGGAGAAAAAGCAATGTTTATTTCTCTATGTTACTTTTAAAACAACAATAATGATTTCTTTTCATAAAAAACATGCTATGACTAAAAAAGTTATTTATTTATCTAAACAAACCATTTTCACTAATTTATTTGTAACTTTATTTTTCTGTTTAATTTGTTATAAGTTTGATTTCTCATTAAATGATATATTTAATGCATTTGAAAATTAATCATTGTATATTGTAATTTTTGTCTGATTAAATTTGTCTTGCATTCTTGCTCTGAACTATTTTGTTTTATATATTATTCTATATCCATATATGAGCATACTTCTATTAGATAATTTTAATTTATCCCAGTAAAAAATTTAAAATAAGCAAGAATATAGTTTTTGTTGTTCCTTTAAAAATATTCTTTTTTACAATTCTAATATATGTATTAATGATTATATTTTAATTTATAATAATGAATATTTTCATGTACTAATACATATGTATGATGATTGAAATAATTCTCAGTTGTACTTTTTATTTAAAATTTAATCTTAAAATTTTTTTAAAATGTATTAAAAATACTTGCATAGAAATTCATAATTTTTCTCTATTGAAGAAAATATTCAAATGTATCTGAAATTTTGACATTAAAATAGTATTATGATTTGATCTTCAAAGCATAATAAAATAGCAAAGATTATTTTCAGAATACTTAAAACAAAAATAATAAATTATCAGTGATAAATTTTTCTGATTAATTTACTACAAGGATTTTATGAAAATATATAAATAAAATAGTATTTAAAAATAAGCAATAGAATAAAGTGAACGAGTTTGAGTAAAATTATCTGAAAGAACAGTACAAAAAAAGTATATAACAAAATGATTTAATAATTTAAAAATTAAACAAATACTGAATTTCAGAAACAAATATTATCTTGTAATCACAAATATAGTCAGTTAAAATATAAATTAAAAGGTTATTTGCAATAAACAGATAAATTATTTTATGAGAATTTTGTTATCATATAGCAAATAGACCTATCTTATAGAGATAATCATGGAAGTGGTTCTAAGTAAATTAATTGTAACTGAAATGTGAGATTATCTTCATGTTTCAATTAAAGACAAAGAGTGAGAAATTTTAGTAGAACAGGAACATAAAATCTTTATTCATAGACATTTTTACAGCAGATTCTAGATATCCATTTCAGGTGTTATTTTTATTCCTTGTCAATCTGTTGATATATAATTGTCAGTCTATTTGCATACATTAAAAATAATTTAATTTATACAGAATGTTTCTATAAGATCTGCCAAAATTTAAAACAGAGATGCTACTCATCAAAACAAACCAAAAAAAGGCTATATAAATATAGGTCTAAAAATGTTTCTTTTTCAAAACAACATAGGATGTAAAAACATAAAATTTAATAGACCCCTTAGTCTCATGATGCTTGTAGTAAATTGTGATTTGCAATTAACTGTAAAAAACAAACTGCAATAATCATAACACTGTATAAGCTACTGAGACAAACTGAATGGTTGGAAATAACCCATGATCATCTGGAGAAGAACTAAATAAAAAAAAAAATGGGGAATTTTGTGTAGTAGTGGTTAATATTAACAAAGAATGATAGATATCTTCTCTCTCTCTTCCACCAATATCCTCCATTCATCCCCCTATCTCTCCTCGTCCGGCTTGGTCTGGCGGTCTGTCGGTCTGTCTCTTCCTGTCCCGCAATGGACCGTTAGTCTCCCCTCGGTTCGCGCGACGTGTTGTCCACATCCCTTTCGTGACCTCGTCCAACGACCGCCTTCTGAATGCCACCCCAACTGCTCCCCTGTAGAATTCCTCTTCCGATCTGTGTCTGTCGCCCGCTCCCTCCGGACTGCCGCTGCGTCGTCGGGAGTCCCGTGAGCCTGGACCATGCCTGTCAAGGTGTCGTCTCAGCAGACGCCGGCGAGGGGCCAGCCGGACAAGATGCGCGCAAGAGCCGCCAGTCAATCGAAGAATGAGGACTCGGGTTCAGGAGGTATGCTCTTTATCATGCGAATGATCCTCGGCGGATGTCAACAGCGTGGCTAATGGATTCCGGCAATACAGAGGGTCCCACTCGCAGACGCTTACAGAAGCCGCCTTCGAATAATCCACCGTCAGACTCCGCTCCCCGTCATGCGAGAGGTGTGAGTGCGTCGCGCATAGGAGCCATGGGCAAAAGGAGACTGTCAATTCGAGACCAAAAGGCGCCGCAGGGGCCGCGACCGCAGGAGCCCCAGCGAAGGTACCTTATCCCTTATTCCAGCCGTTCTACCTTGGCCTCTCTCTTTGACTTCTAACGCTTCTAACACGCCTTGTCTCCAGAATCCCGTCCACGACCTTCCTCCATTCCGGGAAGTCGTCGCTCGATTCCACCAACGATTCCAACCAGAGCAGCAATTCGCGCACGAGCGATCGTTCGACCACTCTACCGGATCTCTCGAAAGCTGAACACAACCGGGCCTCTCCCGATGGAAAAGATTTCCTTGCACCCATTAATTTCGACGACTTTCACAATAGTATAATTGGGGAGCCGAGCTTGAATCACTTCCCAATGCCTGGGAATCCGCACCCCGAATCTGCAAACCTATCCACTAATCGATGGTCAAATACCAAGGATGAAAATGGCGTGTCTGGGGGATTAAGAAACCGCCCCGCTCGGCGCAAGAGCGAGGTTCCCCAGCCTGTTGGTCAAAATTCCCTGACAGACCCGGCGTCCATCTCCTCCGCGGCTGCGAGAGGTCGTCGCCAGAGCCTTGTCCAGAACGCCAATGTTAACAACACTACCAACTCCCGTGCGCCACGGAAATCTATAGGACCCGGTTCCTTTTCCAACCTTTCTGCGAGACGGCAAAGCTTCAACTCCCGCAAAGCAAGCGCCGACGCGACGAGCACCGAGAAAACCAACAACAGCCGTCTCCCCCCACAAACCCAGAACATCGAGCCCAGTCTTCGCGACGACGGGCGAACGCCCACC
>WUQG02438777.1:0-13755 GCA_011317285.2 Androctonus mauritanicus
GTTGCTAGATTTTGATTCTATTTGTGACAAAAAAAAACAACAAAAAAAAATTAAAAAAAATTCAATGTTTCAGGTTATTCTCGTTATAATAAAATATCCTATAAATAAATAAAAAAAATCCATATCAGTAGCGAGACTCGAACCCAGGCCGAACCACCGTAACAACGCTCGTATCCACAAGACTACGACAGCTCCTTTAATAGGATGATTTCAAACTGTAGTTAAACATTCGCCTAAAACTTTGACCTGCAATATCTCGAAAATGGTTGATCGTCTGCCGGCAAAAGGGGGTATCACTATATTCAGGAAGACACACTCTACAACCCTATTAAGTTTCATCAAAATCGGTGGATTCCACTTGAGGACCTCTCCTTGTAAGAGGTTGTTGTAAAAGTGAAGCAATAGTAATTCTATAATTAAATTAAAACAATAAAAAGATGGAAAATTTCGTGATATCAAGTTTATGAACTACATTTTGGAAATTAAACAAAAATCACTTTAAAAAGTAATATATTCAGCGATATTTATAAAATTTACCAAGATGATTGACGATTACGCATAATCACCAATTAATTACTTTTATCGTAACATATAAAACACCCACGGAATTGAATAAAACGTCCTCGAAAACACGATAGCAATATTCCTGTCAAACACGCTTCTTCCACAACGAATACAGTGCCAATTCAACAACTCAAATCAGATATTTATTTTAAATTTAATAAATTAATAAATATAATAAATAAATAATTAATTATAATAAATGAAATAATAAATGTCTAATATATACGTACATTTTACATATATACGTAATATGTAAAATATACATATACATTTATTATTTGTACATTATATTTATTTATATATATTTTTAAAATGTAATTTATAAAATATTTAATTTTGTGAGCATATCTATTTTTTCTACTTAAGATAATTTTGAACAAGAAATTCTCATTTTACAAAAACAGTTACGTGGCGCCATCTAGGTGAAATTTTCATAGTTATTACGTATAAAGATAAAAATAGGAAAATATTCATGAATAATTTACTACTAATAATCTTATTTCTCAGAAAAACAGTTGTTCTATAGTATGAGAGTTTAAATCCATAAAGATGAAAGAAGGAAAGAAAGCAAATTTTTCATTAATACGATCATCTTATAAAAACACCGTTAGCTATCAACAAAGTTCAGAGTAGGATATAAATAGCAAACAACAAACTAAGTTTGTATGATCTCCTTAGACTTGCTACCGAAGCAACAAACAGGTTCTTAGTAACCTATTTAGCTTTGGGGAAAGTCCCCGGACCTAAGGTAGAAAGTACCGGGACGTAAAGTCCTTACCCCTTTCGCAATTGTACTGTGGGCTGTGAAGGTGACCGAGCTGGTATGATAAGAGAGGGGAATTGGTCTCAGATTCATAGAAATGCAAGTGGCATCTCATGCTACCAGAATGGGGCTTACTCAAGGAGATCTCTCCTTTTAGTATTTTTCTCGCTCAAAAATTTAGCAAGAGTTTTTAAATGAAAAACTAATCATGAAATAATTTTAAAATAATCTCATTAAAGTAGAACCTATACAGTACTTGCATTAATTTTTATAAACTGAAGTTTTTAAACACGTTAAAAAATAAAGTGCAATATAAAAGTTTTCATTATTCATATTTTATTCATTCTCACTTAATTCAAAAGAAAGTTTTAAATAAAAATTGTATTCATAAAACAGTACATTGTAGTCGCAACTTAAATTATTAATTCAAAAACATTTTTTAATGTATTAAAGCTTTTTAAAGAAAAATTACGCAATCTAACTTTTCAGGTAGAAGAGGAATTTCTTTTTTAGAGAAAGAATGTAAATATACTGAATGTAAAAAATATTTATGGTCATGTAAACATGTATAATTATTCCAAAAAGTTCTATTACCACTACCATCATTACCATTATCATCTACTATAAAAATTTCACACATATAATATTGTTATGGTTAATAAATGTGGCCTGACCAAAATTTAGTTTCCCCAAGATAATAATAAAGTAATTTTTTATCTGTAGTAAATTTAACAACTATTCTGATTAATTATAATTATATAGTAAATATATTAATATTGTAAATTTATATTAAAATCATTTTACTTTTTCTATGTGGTAAAGCGGAAAAGTACTAAAGAAAATTTTTAACATATACTGAATTAAAAAATTCTACAGATAGCACTATATAATAAGTTTTACTCTTGTATTGGCATGATATTTGAAATGTGGATAATTAATATTTTCTTATGAATAAACTATTAATTTTAGTACTGCATCATTGTATCAAATAATCCGTTCTTTGTACGTGTATTTATTTTCACTGTCAATGTAATTCTTTAATATTTATACGAAATTTTTCCGAAGTGATATTTTTGTACTTCTGTTATAAATCTTGGAGATTTTTTTTAAATCTTATAAAATTTAATAAATTTCCTAATAAATTTATGATTAATTTATTGAAGTATATATCTACTTTACATATTACACACATTTCGTTACATAAATGAATTTCCTGTTATCCTAAAGTCTACGGCCATGCAGACGTGAATTTAAAGCTGCGAGCGATTTTTGACATCGTCACGCTCGCGCAGGTGCGATCACGCAGACGCGAGAAACTCGAAATATCGCACGCGAGAGCGAAAGCAGTGTCAGATACGAGCGAAATTCCTCGCTCGTATCTGACACTGCACAATTTCACTAATACACTGACGCGAGAAACATGCACCTGTTAACAATTTCACTAATACACTGTTCACTGAATAATAGAATCGTCGAGTAGGTGTTAAAAAGTAAAATGCATAACAAAGATATCTATAATTATAATTCGGCCACCGAATTAATAATAGTTCAAGGTCGAAGGACTTATAATATAATCAAAGACTGCAGTGTGTTGTTTGTTATCGTTTTAAAATAACAAGCGTGAGCCGTACGTGCATTTCGTTTAAAAAAATAAAGTGTTTAGAAAGAAAAAATGTTTTGTATACGGAGATATTTGATTGATTTACTGCAAACATTATTTATAACATATTTTATCAGACAAATCGAGAAAGGAAATAATTAATTATATTACAATAATTATTAATTTAAAATATATTTCCCAGAAATCGATCAAAATAAAATTAAAATTTTCCGGAAAATCTTGTTTGTCTCGGGAACCATTTGGCGCTCCTCTGCGAGTGGCGCCCGAGGCATGATAGACCTCCTTGCCCCCCTTCGCTACGCCACTGTTACCACTCGGCCATCCGGCCGCCAAAAGAATGCTTTATCACATGAATATGTCAGCTACATTTTTTCTTCTAAGTTTTACGTTGTGTGATAAAGCTGATTTTTGTTACTTTGGAGGATCCAGGTTGGATTCCAGTCCCATATCTCCAGATTTTTAGGAATGATCCGGATCCATTGAACCCTCATTTTTCAACCTTCCAATTCTACTGGATGGCCTCAGTGGAAGCTATCATGCTTCTGCCCTCGAGATCAGGTTCAATTTCCGGTTCCCATACATCCAGAAAGTTTTTGTACCACAGCTAAGTACTATGATAAAACACGAAAAGCGAAGTTAAACTTAGAAAGGTTAGGTTAGACTAATTTTAATTATGCTACCGAATTTTACTAGGAATATTTTTGGCGATGGCTAATTCAGAGTCCACAGAATAACTGTAATAAGCCTAAGTGGAAAATCTTTTCTTTCGTGGTTTAAGTCACTTTTCATTCTGAGCGGCGGGATATTTCAGTGCCCAACACGGGCTGTCTAACTCCTGGTGGGGTCAGTCTTAGTTGGAGAATGGGGTTCAACGATCTGGGTCTGGTCCCTTCCTGAAAAAATTTTGAGATACAGGATAGATATCGGATGAATTGAACACAAATCCTCCAGGATGACAGCGATGAAGATAAAGCGCACATTCACCGCTATCATCTGGTTTGGTTAATTTGGTTAAGTTGCCGTATCTTCATGGGATATGCGATATCTGAAGGCAGCGACTTTTAGAACCAATCATACTGGTCAGCAATGGCGGATCTACAGCTATCGAGGCCAGGAGCAGAAGTCTCCCAAGGATTCCTCGGAATGATCACCATACAAAATGTCGACATAAATAAATAATTAACAGTTATTTAGTCAAAATTAAATAGTTAAAATGATTTGGAAAACAAAAAATCTTAAGACTAAAGAAAAAACAACTTACATCTAGCAAACATAAAACTTAAGGTTCTTCGGAGGCCCACTGATCAGAGGCCCTGGGCGATCCGCCCCCCGCCCCTTGATACGCTACTAGTGTTGTCAATTCATTTATAAGTTTTTACTAAAACTAATACGACTAGATTTGAAAAATAATGGTTTGATAAAGCACTGCTTTAACTCGTCTTTCATTTGATCAAGTTTTAACTGTAGGGAAGATTTTTGAATAACAGTGCTTTCGTCATAATTATGTCAGTCATGATTGATAGCCATCTTCAGATTAAAAATGTGTCATGGAACATTAGAGAAAAAATTTAATAAAACATTTATTTAAAAATAAAAATACCATATAATAATACAAACAATTTTCACATTATCTGTAAGTTTTTAATAAAACATATTTATTTTTGTCATAAATGTAATTGTTTTTACATTGTAACTTATCAATATTCGGATTGAATTTGTATAAAAAATCTGATCAGGTGAACTAGATGAAAACCTTTTGAGGCCATACTTCATCTGAAAGACAACAGGCTGGTTATGCTTAGTTTACAAGGTTTTAATGGTTGAGAGGAAGAAGTATTCTACGCGAAAATTCGATTTTAGTCCAAGAGTGAATTATAATATCTTCAATATAATATATTATACTATATTAAAGGCATTATAGAACTCATAATAATGTAATATTAGCAATATATGATGAAATATTTAAAAATAAATGAGTTCTTAACTTGACGTTAAGTTGAGCAATCTAAACAATTCTACCTAAAGTGCCTAATTAGAAACTCTATGTTAAAACTTCAGGAACCTTCTGGCACTAACAAATGGATATAAAATTTTTTAAATTTTAATATTATATTCGTCCAATTTTATATCTTGTGAAACTTTACTTTATGAAATGTTGTTGATAGTTAGAATAGAGATGTAGCTTGAAAAGTAGAAACTAACTTTCTTCAGAATCATTCCTGATTATATATATTTAGATTATCTAGTTGATTCACTATGATTCAATCACTTGAAATTTAGATCCAAAATATAATATTTATGTTTATTTAAATAGTTTTATTAGAAGAAAAATACCGCCAACTGTATCGGAATCAGACTAATTAAATATAGTTAAATAGTTAAAATATTATCAAATGAAAAAAATATATACGTATATGAATCTTAAACTGATAATAAGTCACAAAAATATATATTTAACGGTTTTAAACAAACAAAATAACAACCAGAGTATCGATTAACTTCGTACACAATGACTTTTGTGCATCTCTGGAAAGTTTTTCTGCAAATAATTGCTTAACTGCAGTGAAGCTATTCCGAAGGTTCAGTACATAACAAGAATCAAATAAAGAGAAATGTTTGCTATTGCTCAGTTGTTTTTCGTTTACAGTTTTCTTATATTTTAATTCTTAATGATTAGAAATTTTATGTAAACATTTCGTGATAAAATAAATTAATATTCATCAATTTTTAATTTATTTAACTTACAGAAATTAGTGAAAAAAATTAAAAAGATAATTGGATAAAAATGAAACGATACTGTACATTCATAAATGCACAAAATGTTTAGTATAATCTTATATCCAACAAATATAAATTTTAAATTTCAGCGTTTTGATCTAACAGATTATAGTCTATCTACTTTTGTCTTATTTCAAAATAACAGATACCTAGAATTAATTTATTGAAAGGTAACAGTTCTGTTACCTTTCAATAAATTAATTCTAGGTAGGCCTATCTGTTATTTTGAAATCTGATACCTTTCTAGATGGCCTAACAGATTACGTCATCTAGAAAGGTATCAAAAGTATTAAGCTTAGTATAAACAGATTTATGATTAACGAAATCACATGAAGGCCTCATAACATAAAGTTAGTCCCATAAATTTATTTTGGCTCCGGGACCCAAACGAAAATATTGAAAATGTGAAAGAATTGCAAACTGTAGCAAAAGAAAAATTTAAAAATTAGGATTGTGTGAAGTTAGCCCCCTAATTTATTTTGATTCCGGACCTGAACAGTAAGGATACAAACGAAAATATTAAAAATGCAAAAGGTACTAACGAAGTGCAAACAGATGAAAACATTGAAAAATTCAAAAACGGAGGTCAGTTTCAACTGGTGCCTCAGAGCATATCTTTATCCTTCAGTGATTATATTATTATAAAGTTAGTCGATAAGATGCAAGTGACAAGACCACATCTAGTTTCTTGTTTAAACCGGCTTATCGATTCAACTATAATTTTTAAAAAGTGACTTGTCGTTAACCTCTGCCATCCTCTGTCATGCGAGCATTAATTGTTATCATAACAATTGCGAAATGAATTATAAAAAGCACTTGTTTTATGAAAATTTTGATCCCAAATAAAACAAAATATACTCTGAAAACTTCCAGGCCTGCAGGCAATCATCTTTTCTACCTCGTAGTTACGCCAGTGATGACATGTCGAGAGCTCTGTTTCTAATCTCCTGTTGTTGATATTTGTTAATCTGATAGGAATTCTTTTCATGATAACAATGTAATATATTGTATCGTTACTTTAACTGTTATCACTAAACTATCAATACTTCAGGGAAATATTAAACAACTTATATTCTTCAGAAAAATTTTCGAACTATCGTTAAAGCTATCTCGGAATTGATTAATAATAATTTTAAACAAGCTATGTATAATCTAGACATACTTTTATCAATGATTTCGTGCTCTACAGAATCTTAAACTACATCGAATAGCTTCTAAGTAATTCATTAAAGATTCATAAATAATTATGCAGTGTGATTTATCATTTTCGAAATTTTTTCAGATTATTTTTCCTGTAGACTTGCATAAATCACGCTGCTGATACTTCAGAACTTGGCTATTTTGAATGTGTTCCTTTAACTTCTGTCACAGTTAAAATTTATGATTTATTAACCATGGTTTGGTTAATTAATCATTAACGTCATTTTTTGAAATGTTTTGGAAATATTTCTTCAATCCAAAATTAAATGAAATTATTCATAAATTTATTTATTTTTATTAATAATATTCTTTAAAAATATCGAATTATTTCAAAGAAATCAAAAAAATAAATAATTTCTGAAATTTATATTATAAAAAAAAAAATTATTGCTTTTTTATTTTCCCAAATTTTTTGGATATTTATCATATTTAAAAATACAGTAATATAATATCTTGAAGTCTCCAGTTCAAACAATTTTTTTTACCTATTTAGAAGTTTCAGGAAATAAGTTTTGTTATCCTGACATCAATTTTTGATATACTCATTATTTTGTCATCCAATACCTAGATAATATAGATGTTACAAAATTTCTGTTTTATATATATATAAAATAAAGACATTTTATAGATATTTCAAATTTTTATGATTTATCGTATTGTTTTTAAAAACAAACAAATGCTCTTCTCTTTCTGAAACTAAAACAAATCATGGAAAGTTTGAAATTCAATTTAATAGTATTTCAAGGAATATGGGTGATTAAATATACTGTATTTTTATAAAATACAATTGATTATTATTATATATATATATATATATATATTCTGTTTTAAAAATATCTTACATTCAGGGCCGGCGCAAGTGGGTGTGCAAGTTGTGCACCGCACAAAATATAAGGGGCGCCAAAAAATGACTGGAAAAAATCCACCACGAAAAAAAATTATTAATATTTAACGTTAGGTCAAAGAAACAAATTTTTAATTTCCATAATTAAAAAAGTGACACTAACGTATAAATATTTAATACAAAAATCGGACTGTAAAATAATAATGTAGTTTCGAAAACTAAATAATTTATTGCAAGGGCGACAAATCAGTTTCTCCAAAACATCCTTGGTTTCTGCACAAAGGCGCATCATATATCAGCGCCGGCACTGCCTACATTCTTTCAATTCTATTCAGGGATAATAATCACTGTGACTGTGACAATGAGAAAGTACAGGGCAGCAACCACCTACTGTTTAATTGTGAAAAGTACCACAATATAAGGACTAACTTGTAAAGAGAGGTTTTACTATCTGGACATAACTAGCCTTGCAAACTCAATATCCTTATTGATAATCAAAAGCTCCATGAAGAACTGGTAAAGTTCTTACACTGCAGTGGTGCTCTCGAAGCGGACGTACCAAGAAGACATCATAACAATGTGAGTTTAGACAGTGATTAAAGTGAATAATGACTGTAGTTTATCGACATTTCTCACATTATCCTAAGCAGTGAGATGCGGCAGCAGTGGAAAAGCACTGCCGTACAGTGTTTCTCTACTGCTAGTCTATCGCATATCCTCAAATACCTTTTATTTTATTTTTTTTTAAATTTTCATGGTGTTACTGTTCATTCATCTGGACGAAAACAATTTCCAACCAAAAGAAGATTATGACTGTTGGGAAGGACACAGGATTTATAAGCTTCAACTGTACATCTGGATCTAAGGGAACAGCGAGTAACTGTCAACAAATTATCGACATGAAAATTCTATTTTCAATTCCAATATATTTGTACTATATTATGTATCCAATCATGACAAAAATGCAAGTTTCTACGTTTCCTTCCTATCTCACACTAGCCATCTTACCTGCTTCAATAGGTTTTCTTACCTATAACTTTGGTCTTCTTTTCAATTTTTCCTCTTCTGATATCTTCTCTTGAGCTATACCTTTGAGTTCAGCCTATTATCTCCCCTAACTATCTAAAAAGTTTTTTGTTAACCACTCCCCCAACTATCTAACTACAAAGTTTCTTGTTAACCACGTTATTATTTAACGTGGTTAACAAGAAACTTTGTTATATTTTTAAATATATAGAAAAAATAAAAAAATTAAATCTTAAAAAAATTTAAAGCTTTAAATATGCTACAACAAACTGGAGTTAATAATTTATTAAACTAGTTTTGATCTATATTTCTAATTATTTGTCTTAATAAAATTATTAATAAGTTCATCAAAATGTCAATTAAAAGATGCCTAGTTAACTTTTACTTCCTTTGCAAAGAAAATTGTTACAAATTATATATTAAAATATACGAGCAAATATACCTAGAGTATCATACTAAGCATCACTACTACATATTTTTATTAATTCCATTTTTAATCATCTATATGATTAATTATTACTTCAACGCTGTTTAATATTTACAAAATTAATAGAAATGTATTAAATGAACCAGTGGAAAGATAACAAATAACGAAATTAAAGATGATGTAACAGAGATTTAATTAACTGAAATTAATTAAATTTCATCGTATAAATTATAAAAATTAAAAAAATATATTTTAAATATTTTAGTAAAAATTATTTTTTTTAATATTCAGTACGCTATTATCATTCTATCTTATAAGATAATGTATATTTCTTCTTGTTCTTCTTCTATGGAATTATAAGATAATGCTTATGTCATATGATTTTGCTTATCCCACACAAAATCATGTGACATAAGGAAATAATAGAATTTCACTTTTATATATAAGATATATAAAAGTGAAATTCTACTGTTCTTCTGTGAAAATCAAAGGGTAATTATTTACAACAAAAATACTCTTGTAAATACTTACCCTTTGACTTATCCAAATAAAACTTTGCAAATTAATTTCCTATGATCCTGTAGGTAACATATGATAAGCTGAATAAAAATCGCCTGAGGATTGTCGTGAACTTGGTGACATAAAAATATACCTTTAATCCTTCAGATTTTTATTAGATTTTGAGTGTTGCTGTTTCTTACTGAATACGTAAATACTACTCTTTGTAAATACTTACCCTTTGACTTATCCAGATAAAACTTTGCAAATTAATTTCCTATGATCCTATAGGTAACATAGGATAATCTGAGTAAAAAACGCTTTAGGATTGTCGTGAATTTGGTGATATAAAAATCCACCTTTAATCCTTCAGATTTTTATTGGATTTTGAGTGTTGCTGCTTCCTTCTATTAACTGAGAAGATTTAAAGATGAAATTTGAGTTCAGGGTGACAATTCTGAGATAGATCTTTAGGCTCCAAAAATAATTTCATTGGATATACGAAATCATCGGTTGGATAATAATTCTGATGTTGGTCACAAAGTTTCAAAGTTGACGTCATTGTAATATAACAATAGATGACATATTTCATAAAATTGATTGATATATGACATCATTATTCATGATGATGATAGTGTCATAAATATGTACCCTGTACTAATATACGATAACACAACGTATAACAATTGACATGATTAGCGATATGTATATAAAGGGGAAAAATTATGTGCCGGAAATGCCCAGAAATGTCGAGAAATTTGGTTAGTAATTAATAAAATTTTAAATGCATTAAGCTTATACAGTATCATATAGGTTCTTCATAAAAATTGGGATCAGTTTATGAATTTGTATAATTACAATAATGGATACTTAAATTATAATTATTTAAACATAATATATAATTTTAATTCATAAATTGATGGTTTGATTAATAAAAAATTTAGGTCAATTTAAAGATATTTATGAATTAATATAAAAGTTTGTAAGCATTTTATTAGTCTTTCTTTAAATATTGTCATAGATAATTCATAGTGTATGGTTTATATTGGATTAAAATTTTAATGCAGATTCTATGATAAATTTTATGGAATTTTGATTAAAAGGTGTCGTTAAATTTATCATATTTGCATGAAACGTTTAAATTTTTTAATGTTTATTGTATATTTGTAACAATATTTATTTTAGAAAGAAATGCTAACAGTAAGACTACACTTCATATCCTTTTAAAAAATTATAAAAAATTCTGGTAAATATTTCGATATTTATTTTGTGTTATAATGATGTAAATTCATTCCGGAAAAAATTTTGCAGATATGGAAAACATCTTAAACTTATTGATTTGGTAAAAGTTTGAATTAAAAAAATTAAAAAAATGAAAAATTCTGGAAAAAATAAAAATCATGATTTATTATTATTTTTTTTATTATGTTTCGTTTATTATTTATGTCGTTAGAAGTGAATTTTTGTCAATGTTTAATACTCATGGATATACCTTATATTTTCTTTTATTTTGGATAATTTTCAATATATATTGATCCAGTATATATTTACACGATGATGATAAATTATCATACGTCATTTGGCATAAACAATATCAATTTATATGATGCCATCCAATAATTTTTTTTTTTTTTTTTCATTTTTGACATCTCTATAGTCAAATTAAAGTGAAGAAATATAATTTTTAGGTACAAGATTAACAAAGAAAATAGATGTTATAGTTTCACTGTTCAGTTACAAAAATTAATATTACATCTGTCCCATAGTAACAGTAGCAGTTAATGAATTTAATTTGTCCCATAATAATGGTAAAAGAAAATAAATAGAGAGCGCAACATTTATTATCAAAAAACTAGATTAAATTAAACAATAAATTAAAAATATTACTCTTAATTTTTGAGTGTTCAGATAGTTTCTGGATTTTTCAATAATTTCATTAACTGCATTTTAAATTTGTAGGTAGGATCTCTTGGCTTGGAAGCTTTGCTTTCCCTGTATGAGTGAGCTTAAAATTATTGGAGCCATCGTTCTTCATTGCTTCCAGCATAACTTGTTGAAGTGAACATATTATCCAATATTTCGGGAGAAATATTATCAAAGGCTATGCAATTTTTCGTTTTTTTTCGATTCATCAAAAACTGAACAATCGCAACTCGATCTTTGCAAGAAAACTCTCTCTTTTTTTTTCATCTTACTTTTACAATGTGTTGATATTCGACTGAAATAAAACAATTGATTTCGATCAGCGAATGAAATTAGAAAAATAGTTATAATTTGTAATAATTAGGTTAAACCAAAAATTGAAAGATGTGTCAAAACAAATGACACATGTCGTGGAAAATTGATTTTGATTGAAGGCTTTCGCAATTTTGCGCTACAACATAACTTACAGCTGTATCCGACAATAATTCCGGTTTAAATATTTACTTGCTACTATGGGACAGAGGGAGTGTCAATTATTGCAAAGTAGTTTGAAGAAATGCGAATTTTATTATTGTAACTTTTTGCTTTATTACTCCAGCATGTGCAAACGGAAAGAGTAGATATTGAAGTAGCTTTTACAATTTTCGTAAAACATCAAAAACGAAGTAGAGATTTGGCGAACAATTTTTTTATATTTTATGCGTTGGATAGATATAAATGCGTCTAATCGCATTTATATCTATTTTTATTGTAAAAATATCCATTGAAATATATATTTTTTACTATAATCATCATTATGAATATTAGAGTTTGCGGCGAACATTTTTACTTCCCGATACAGTATAAATCTCCCGATAACAGATTATACCGTATGTTTGCCCTTGTATTTTTTAATATTTTTCTATTATTTTTATTTGTCTATATAAATTGTATATTATTTTACAATCGTTAAATCACTTTTCATCTAATTATACTATAATTTTTGAATTTTGGAAATTTAAGTTTTATATTCACTCACGTGACATACACGTTATATCGAAGTTAATTCTTTTATATAACAGACGTTTTTCTTTCATATCATGTTCAATTATTCTATTAATTACAATATGCTTCAGATAATTCACTTCCTTGGTAGCGCTTAATGCAAGAAATATATCCTACATTTTCTATCAGAAACGCATTGTTTACATTCCGCAGCGCCCTTTGCATAACATACAGTATAACATATATCGTAACTTCTACTGCAATCACTTTGCCATATAAATTTCGATGCAGTATACTATACTGTATCGGATAGTATACTATATGGAAAAAGGGTTTACCGCAAATTCTCTATTATTGTATACTACATCTATACAGTATATATTTTTTTATTTTAAACATAAATTTTATTCATTTATAAAAACTTCAAAATACTTTCCAGCTTTTAAGTAATAATTTGAACATTAACTGAATTCTAAACTGAATAATTAAGGAATCAACTTTCAATGTTCACTCTTTCTCAATATAAAGTTGAATGTTGCATGTAAGTAAATTTAAATATTCTGAGACACTTTGCTTACAGTTTATTTCAATGGCAGAATTTATAAAATATAGAAAAATGAATGATATTTTAGGAAAATTTAAAAAAAATCATTCATTTTTCCATCTTCTTTTATGAAACCTATACAACTCTTTATGTCAGAGTTTTTTTCTTATTTTTGAACTGCTGCGCTGTAGGAAATATGAAAATTTTTCCATATCTGTGAATTGAATTGTTATTTCATTTAACGAAAGTGAATATGTAACATAAATTTATCTTTAGAATAGAAACAAATTGTTTTTTTATTTTTATTTAATTTAAAATTTTCATTATTACTATTATTTTTTTTATATTTTTCTATTATTTTTATTTGTCTATATAAATTGTATCAAGAGGCACGGCAGTGACTTTAAGACAAGTACAGTAGTCACTGACTGACTATTATTACCGGAGTCATTATAACCAAATTTCAACTCGCTGTGACTTTGGTCCTGTTTTAATTATTATTAATCTGATAATTACATTTGAGAACAGTATTCAGTAGGACATAGATTTCTAAATTTGAAATTTCATATCCAATTAATAATAG
>WUQG02438788.1:0-13753 GCA_011317285.2 Androctonus mauritanicus
TAAGTAGCGTTTTTGGCAATACAGACAGTTGCCATCTTCAGGCTTCAAACAACCACTACAAAAATGGTTTTGTAGTGGTTGTTTGAAGCCTGAAGATGGCAACTGTCTGTATTGCTGAAAACGTTAGAGTTATTAAACCTGTGTTTTACCCACAACTGTGATAAGTGTTTGATTATTTATGTACCTCCACAGTGTTCATATATAATAATGGATATATGAATTAGTGCTCATATAAGATATGCTTACCTTGTTTTCTATAGCTACCACTATATATTCCCTTAAAAGAAACAAAAGATATAGATACTAGTAATTTACAAGCTACCATTTTTTCATTTAAAAATTGCAAAATTTGTGTCCTAAATCAGTTTTGAAAATGTTGTGAAAATTATCACAGATATTATGAATTGCATCAAATCAAGGAGTTTGAATCATCAACAGTTCAAAATTTTCTGCTGAAGAAAAGGAATGAATACTTCATCGTGATATTGTATACTTTTCCAATATGTGATATTTAAGTCATTCAAAAGTGTTTATGAGGATTTTTGAGTTGACTGATTCCATCTAAGAGTTCATGACAGCAAAAAGCAAGTCAATTCCAGTTTGACAATTTAAAGTGATTGACCAATTTTGCCTTCTTTTGAACATTTCTTCTCATCTGAATGAATTAAATTTGAAGTTTTAATTAAAAAATCAAGTGGTGCATATACTGTGAGGAGTCGGCGTTGGACGGATAAAAAAAAAAAACAATAGAAAAAAAGAAAGAAATTTCTCATACCTGGTGTGGGCGGCCATATTGGGGGAGTGACTGGACTGAATTAAGTAAAAAGAAAAACATAATTTTTTTATGTAATTAATAATTTTATTTAAAAAGGTGTTTAATTACTGTTTTTTTCTACTGATAATAATGTTTTGTATAATAATTTATTTTTGTTAATGGTATTAGTATATTTAATTAACGTTTATTGTAATATGTAAATGCGATTTGTTATAAAAAGAGGCACCGACGGGGGGCACTTACAGTTTCTCCCATGTTGTCACGGCTCACTGGTGATATCATTGTGTCCTGTGTTGATGACTTTGCTTTTGTCGACGAATGTGTTGTCATTGGTATTTGGATATATTATTAAAAGAACTACTTGTGTACGAGCTGGGAGAGTTAATGTGTGTTGGATACTGTGAAGCCGGATCTGTTGTAAGTTTCTTCTTGGTTATAATAAAAGTAATTTGGCTTTCTTAAAGTATGGATCAGTTGTCTTGGAATTTAACTCGAATTTTCAATTCATTAAAAAACCACGAATTAAGCATAACCATAAAATTTATTGAAAAGCGACCGGATGGGACGGGAGAGGCGCGGGGCCAGAACTCAAGTGGAAGTGGGGGCTTTGCTCCATCTTTCCAATAAAATGTTTAATCATGTAAAATCTTTTAAATTTAGAATTCTTAAGTGTCAACTTCCAGATCAGAATTAATTGATTTCTGAAGTTGAAAATGCAGTCTGCAGAATATACTCCTCAATATGCGGCTGCAGAGTTCCACATATTGAACTGTCTCAGCTCCAGACAGAGTTCCAAGAGAGATTCCAATATTTCCACATTCAAAAGAGGATCCTGAGCATAGTAATTAACCCCTTTTCTATGAATGTGATGGAGACTCCAGGGAACCTCTAAAGGGAAAACATTGATCTTCAATGTGCTTCAGATTTAAAAATCAAATTTGATGAAGTATTTCTCCTAGAATTTTACCAAAAGTAGGTTAAAAAAAAGGAAACTTATCAATTTAAGAATGTATACAGGAAGCATCTTCTCCCTCTTTGGAAGCACATACTAATGTGAACAGATATTTTCTAAAATAAAGTATTCCAATTCAAAAGTGAGGACAAAAATTACTGATTCTCATCTGGAGCACTGCCTCTAATTAGCTACCCAGAAATAGTTTTTGACATTGAATTATTAGTAAAAAATAAACAGAGTCAGTTTTCTCATTAACTTTTTCTCATTCTTTTAAATAATCTCTAGGCTTACAAAACAAAAGTTATTATATGGATTTTTTTATATATATATATTTTACATCCCTCTCCAATCAGAAAGACTACTAAGTAGTGGGGCCAGTTCCAACCACGGGCTGCACCCACACTCATGGAGGGGGGCCGGATGGTGAAGGACGGGGATTGCTGGGCCAGGCCCAGCATCTCGAAAAAACTTTTCAGGAGTTACCAGACCTGGGACGCGAACCCGGGTCTTCCTGTGTGGCACACTGCCCATCCAGTCTATTACATGGAGTCAAATAATTAAACAACTCTCCAGAGAAATATTTTCAAGTTGAAAAATTAAAAGAATCACATTATAATAAAGCATATGGAACAACACTGCAATTGGTTTTAAGTATTTTTGTTTAATAAATTTTCCCTTAGGTTTCTCTTTTTGAATTTTAATCTAAAAGCAGTATATAATATTTATCTATTCGTTGATCTGTGATGTCTATCAAATTTTTAAATTGGTTACCTTATGACTTTCAAAAGGTTAAACACTCTTGATATAAACTATATTGTAATTTTGTTGTTATATCTTATAGTAATACAAGTAGTCCTCAACTTATGATGGAGTTTGGTATAAAAAATTTTGACCCTTGTTGTCATAAGTCAGAAATGGTTGAAAGGTAGAAATGCTCAAAACTTATGTATATCTTACTATTAATGTTTACTAGAACACTATATATTATCTTATTAAATATAAAGAAAACAAAACTACAAGAATTAGGCACAAAAAAAAAGGACATTTTCCATGTATCACCATTGCGTCAGGAAATCGAACCCAAGTCAGTTGCATTGATCAATAGCAGAATTTATCGATGACATTGTCATAATAAATATGAGTTGGTCATAAGTTGAGGGCTATCTGTAATCTCATTTTTTAATAAATTAAAAAATGAGATTACAGGTAAAACAAATTATAAGTACAAGTGCACTTTGAATTACAACTTGTAAAAGTGCTTTTGTACTTTTAAATACAAAAAAGTAAAAAATATACCATTTCATTTTCAAATTTCAGAAAATTTCAAAAAACATTTCAAGAATTTGACATTACAATAACAGAATATAGCAACAAATATGATGTAAATAGAGTGCATAACAACACATGTAATGTATTTGTGATTCTAATTACAGTTATTTAACATATTATCAGTTTTCAAGATACACTGATTATAAACTGAGAATTTTTTGGCAAAAACTCCAAATTTTTGCCAAAAAATTCTCTCTTTATGAACAGCACTATTTATTTAAATCTCTGAAATATGAAACCTTAATTAGTCCAATTGGAAAATATATATGAAGTGGTTTCAATACTTCCGAGTACCTTATAACAATATTTTCCAAAATACAAGCAATCTTAATTTTGTATGTTGAAAACATCCTGTAGTTACTATATTTTCTCAATTCTAAAATGCAGATTTTTCACTTTTAACTTCTTTGAAATTGGAATATGTTTTACATATGATGTTAAAACAAACTTTTCGATTTCTAATTTGAAGAAACAAATTATCAATATGTTGACTGAAAATAACATAATGAAAAGTAGAAAAGTGAAATCAAAATAAAATATGCAATTTGAAATGATTCTAACATTTTGATTCTAAGTACCTATTTAAAGATTTTTAATGTATATTTTCATCATGAAAAAAATGATTGTGAAGAAAATCATAGTGATGTTTTCAACATTTAACAATTTTTTAATATCCAGTTTTGCCTTCATGCCCTGAGATATGTACACTAGACATTGGGTTTGAAGTAGTATACAAAGGCACTTCAAATAAAATAATATATAATTGATAAAATTTGAAGCAAACAAAACTTTAAAAACTTACTCAATAACACTCAATTTTGAGAAGTATCATCAGACTGTGTAGAATTGTTCATTATAACTGTTTTGTTATATTCGAGAACATAAAAATATACATGTGCATATGGATAATTTTGTGTGTGTATTTTTACATGTTAATATTATTTTTTATTGCTTAATTTTCTCTTTTTGACCCTTTCTACTCTAAAATGGAATAAGAATTTATGAATTAGATTTGTTTGGTGTCTATCCTATTGTACAATAATTCATAAATCCTATTTGAATAAAATTACATATGTTACTGGGATTCATTGGCAGATTTACATGAAATATTTCACAACATAAAAAAATAGAATAAATTTATTTAAAGAAAGTTCAGAATATTAGAAATTAACATTTCTTTAGCCATAAAATTCAAAACTTGAATTTCTCAAAGAATTTCAGAGAATAAAATAAAATTTTTGTAGTACAATCCAATACAAAATGATGAAATATGTAGTTTCTCCCAATTCAATATGTGGGATAGTGTTTCTCTAATCTCTCTTAAAATTTGAATTCCTCAAAATTTCTAGAGTATAAAACTAAACTTTTTTCAGTACAAAATGATGACATAAAAAATTTTCAAAAATGTTTTGATAGGGGTTTGTGGAAATGCATCTTTTCAACTCTATTTGTTAATAAAGATCTAGTTATGATTAAAATTATAAAATTAATTTTAATTATTATAATTAATAAAATGCTTAAAAAGTATTTAAATTACCTTATTGCGAAATTTTACACCATAAAATTTATCTGCTTTTTCTAATAGTTCAGGTCGAAATGTAGTTGTTATGAACTGAGCATCTTTACATAGTTCATGAATCATATCTGAAATTAATTAATTATTAATTATTATTATATTTAAGAGACCTAAATTAAAGGTATATTAAAAACAATAATAAGTAATCCTAAACATGTATTTATTAATATTAACTGATTAGATAAAAACCAATATATTTTTCATTTTAAGTAATGAAAAATACAAAATGTTTTTGAATTATCAATTGTTATAAGCATATACTTGATTCAATTTAGAAATAAGGAAGACATTTCTAAAATATCATATAGAAATTTTTAATCATAAGATTTAAAATATATACTTATATGGTAAATGATTAAAAAAATCATGCTTTGTTATTATATCCCTTTAAAATTTTGAAACAAAAATGCAAATAATGTGTGAAAAATCTAAATGGAAAAGTCAATAAGTAATAATTTATTACAAACAAAATTTTACTGAAACAAAAATTGTTTCAATCAGATAGAAACAACTGTTTTTATATTGCTACCCTTTCTTCTAAGATAATCATTATATATCATGCACTATTCAACTGAAATTTTTAAATTATTTATATTATATCATTAATAAGCACAGGATTATTAACTTTCAACATTGAATTGACCCAAACAATCAATCAACTTCACTTGATTCATTCATTCATTTCTATTCTATTACAGAAATATATAAAAATTAACTAAAAATAGTTATGATTTTATATTATGTTAGAAATTTCATAGCAGAAATTGTAAATACTTATAAGAGTTATTTAAAATAAAACCTTCTTTATTTCTTATCTTTATAAATAACATGCACTACTAGAATAATTATATTATACATTCAAAACTGCTTGAGATATTTCTTACGGTGACAAAGGTAACACGATATGTGATATGAAGTATGTCTTCTTCTACTTCTATAGCTATAAACAAGTCTTTTCAAATGTCCCATGATCTGATCTTATAATGTTATCTCTGTGTTTCTTTGATCTTATTTTTTAGAACGTTCAGTTCTAAGAAATAAGATCAAAGGAATATATACTGATCCAGCATATCTAATTCATCAATTTGAGAATATATTAATGAGATTATTTTGAACATGGTGAAGCACTGTTACAACTGATTTTCAAGAAAAATATGGCATACTAATTAAAATATTTGATCGGAATATTAATATGTTGTCTTTATGTTTAATATTTAAAACTTCAAAGTCTGAAATTTAAAAATGTTATGTCATAAATATGACAGTCAGAAGCTCTAATTGTTACATTTTTGGTTCATATAAATATGAGACCATAAATGCAATGTCTCATCTCCAAATGAATTATTTACTTATTCAATATAAAGAATGAAATCACAAAGTTTGGCAGCACATTTCAGAAATACACTTTATATTATTATTATAATTTCACTCAAAAATTTATAATACACTTACAGATTGACTTATATTATCTAATCAAAACCATCTAATATGTATTAAAATAAGGTAAGTATAGTAATAAAAAACTAGAATATTTATTACAATTTAAATGTGGCTATTCAATTGATAATTTAAGAAAATAAAGCAATAATATTAACCAAATTTAACCATATCATATATTGAATAATAACAAATATTCTAATTTCTTAGTATTATATTTGACTTGTATTTTACATATTGGATGTTTCTGATTGAATATTATATAATGAAAAAGGATAAAGATCATAAGTTATCTCTCTAAGTAGTTTACAATTGATAAAATTATGTTTTAAAAGATAACAAAGGCTCTGGAAGATGATAAATTAAACAATAATTTTAATGCCTCAGTAATCAAAATTACATTCAAATATATTTCATAATAGAAATTAGGATATTTAACACATTTAACAATAATGATAACAATATCTTATTGTCTTATCATTATTACTAAAACCACATTCCAATAGAAAAAAATCCAGTAAAAATATAGTGATATGAAAAGAAAACCAAACGAATGTTACAATAATGATTAGTTTTGGATTCATGAAGTGCAGGAAAGGCTGAAGATTGTAATCCTTTTTGCCTATTGATAGCACTCTTGTTGGAATAGCTAAAATTCAAACTATTCAAACAAACATTCAAGATATTTATTTACTTTCCTAAAGAATAGTATTATAGGTTCAGGTGAGGCTGTGCCACAGTTTGACATTAAACTATCTTTTAGAACTCTGTAGTGCCTCACCACAGAGAAGAGCTATTGCATTTTGAAAGTAAATTCAAAGAATCCAACATGAAGTGAACTGAGAGCCATCAGATAAGGGATGAGGTTTATAATTAAACTGAATCCCATACTTTTTCTGATGGCCAATGCTACCATGAACATGGTTGGCCTATGATGGGTTCTGGAATAGCCCTGCCATTTAGTAATCTTGGGTGAAATACAGTATACGAGGAGAGAGATTATTCTAAATATTACTAATAGATATTAATATTTAAAATATTTTCTTTGACTACATTTACCTTACAATGTATATTTTTTCATCCTACAATTATAGGACCAATGAAAACTTTATTTACTTTAAACTATTAAATTATAAATTATTTAAAATCATTAATCCATGTATAATATTGAAAGAGGCTTTTTAAAAGCCTCTTTCAATAACATGGTATGCTAAACATGGAAACATAGTTAATGATGTATAGCAGGAGAGCCTCCTATGCCTATGGCTATACTTTGCAAGAGAAAGCTAAAAAGCTAAATTATTCAAAAGATGATTTTTATTATTAATATGCTTATTTCCTCTGTAAAATTGATACAAATTAAGCAATAAATTCATTAAGACTAAATGTTTTACACCATTCTATTTAGCAATTTTTTTTAATTTTTAGAATGTTAGAGTTCTTTTTCTTTTATTTATATAATACTGTGTTATATGAATATACGTAAGTATTAGTTTATTGCTGAAGATGGCTAGTAATAATTGAAAATGTTATAGTAAATAAAGTTTTTTGTTATTGTCAAAATAATGCTGTTTTTATTATATAATTTACTTGGAACTGGAAAACAGAGAGTTCATTTTCTCCTAATTATATAGTTATAGGATTTTTTTCATATCACTTCATCATCCAAACCTTCTCCTTTAACTATCCATTCATTCCAAAAACATTCTATATCCAAACATACATCATAACTCTAAGCTTGTAATAAAAACAATGGTCATTATCTCTTATTATTATTATAAGAAATTAATTTTAGCTGAACTTCAATTCACTTGTAATTTTCATTCTATATTAAATATTATTGATTGACAATTATATTCAAGAAAGTATTCAATAGGTTTTTCAAATTATACCCATAATACGATCTAAGGTATTCAATAGGGCATGACTGCCAAATTAAAATTCTAAATTTAATTAATAAAAAAGAATTAGAGAAGTTTAAATATAGTAAAAACTGAGAAAAAAGTGTCATTTTTCTCTTCTTCCTCCTTTCTAGATACTTCTATCAATCATATTGTTCAACTGATTTTGATGAAATTTGGGACAGGAATTTCTCAGATTAATTGAGGTACTATAAAAATTTCAGCACAAGTGGATCAAACTAAAAAGATAATTGAAGATCTCTTCTCCATAAACGCCTCTACAGATTACAATGTCCAATCACTTTTGACCAAATTGAGAATATAAGTATAGCCTAACTCAATTAAATTTTCTAAAACTTTAGCCAATTAGGTTAAAGTAAGATGATGGGAAGAAAATGATTCTATTCTCTGGAATATCTCTATAGAGCACATTGTTCAATTGATTTCAGTTAAAACTGAAATATAATGTTTCTTATGTTATTTAAGGGATTTCTAAAAATTTCAGCCAAATAGGACCAAAATGAATTATTTCATAATGAATTTTACATATAACAAACTTTAGTCTATTTGCAGTTATCTATTTCATGTTGGCACAGCACTTGCCTGTCAATGAATATTTGTATTTGCCAGTAAATTTTTTTAAGCCTAATTAATATTCATAAACTAATTAGTTATCTCAACTTGCTTATTATCAAAGTCAGTCTATACACAGCAAGCATAGCAAGTATAAACATTTTAATTTGCAAAACGTTTTCAGACCTACAGCACACTATACGGCTGAAGAACTTAATAGCTTAAGATACTATAAATTTTATAGTATCTTAAGCTATTAAGTTCTTCAGTTGTATAGTGTACTGACGAGGGACCCTAAGTAGGTCCAAAAACGTTTTGCAAATTAAAATGTTTATTCATAAACTTTATAAAAATTTCATACTTCTCTTATTTTTCATCAAAAAATTCTGAATATTTTTTTTTGCATAGCTTTTGTCTTTCTATAATGATTGAATATTTTTTTATATTCTTGTAATTTAAGAAGTATTAGTTATATGTTAAATCAAAGATAATATGATTCTCTTTTGTGATAGTTGAACTAGCCAAATTAAATGATAATTTTTTGTTTAGGCAAGCTGCATATCTGCTGAATAAAACAAGCCATGAATCATGAAATTCTGATGAAATTTAGAAGTAAATTTATTTAAAAAACTAACATTATAGAAATTGTCTTTCTCAGAATTGCTAGTGTATAATTTTAACAAAAGTTGCATAAATTTATCAAAATTTTCATTTTTCTAAGCAATAAATTGTATTATATGATATGTTCTTTCTATAAAAGTTCTTCAAAAGTGTTTGTGAATATTTTTCTAAAAAAAATACAAATTTATATCAACAATCATAAGAGAAATCTAAAGGAACTTCTTTCATATAAAAACAGCTATAATCTTAGCTGTTCATCAAGTTATTGCTTAATCAATACAAGACACCCTAATGCTAAATAGGTGGGAGAAAAATTTTCTAAGAATCAATTCACAAATTATTGATGCTAGTGTGCTATGTCCATTTAAAATGTCTGACTTTTGTTTCTTCTGTTTAAAAAAACTTAAATTTCTTAAATATTTTCATATTCAGGATGAAGAAAAACTTAAATTTCATAAAATTTTGTGTACTGATAGGAAGCCTCGAAACAAGTCGAAAATGTCTAATGAACATATGGTCTAAATGGCACTGTTTTTGAGTTATAACTTTTTAAAGCAATTAATCACCATCGAGTACACAAAGCATCACGACACATCACATTGTGTTGCTTGCCTTCTTCCTAAGCCAATAATAAGTAGGAGAGTGATGAAATGTGACACATTGTGATGCTTTGTGTACTCAAATTTGATTGGCTAGCTTTAAAGGGTTACAACTTGAAAACAGTGCCATTTAGACCATATGTTCATTAGACATTTTCGACTTGTTTTGAGTCCCCTACCAGTACACAAAATTTTATGACAAAGATTTTCTTCACTCTATATATCAGCAAAAATGATATACTAATACATAAATTAGTATTAAAATTAGTTATTTTAATAGAATTAAGACATATTTTTCCATTTTAATAATTTTTTTAATTATAAAATAGGCCTATTATTAGAATGTTTTTTGAAATATTAGTTTATGTTTCTTCTGCAAAATTTGAATACTATCTGGATTTTTCAATTTCAAAAAATAAAATATTATATTCTAAATATTAGTCTTTGCAATTAATTTATTTCTTAATAATATTATTCATATTTATATCTTTCTTACTGATATTTCAAAATATTTTAACAGGATTTACAAACTAGAAAGATAAATATACTTCTATAATAAGCAATTTATAATTTTTATAACATGCACTTTATTTTATTTCGAATTATATATATTTGTAAGATAATATCAAGTATAATTGTGAAAAAAAATATCAGATAGTTAATAAAATATTTACTAAATGTAATATTTCATATAATATAAAGAAACCAATAAATAATAATAATAATAAAGTCACTCTACATGGAAAGATGAAAACACATTAAAAACATCATACAATCAAAAAATTAAAAATATATAAAAAATGCAAATGCCAAAAAATTTTTCTTCATTGGCATTAGAGAATAATTATAATATCAAAAAACAAAATAATTACATTTCAGAAATTTCTTACAGATTAATGCCAATCAGCATTTAAAAATATTCTAATGAAAAATGGACATATTTGCATTGTTGATGTATGCAAGCATTAATTTCATTAATGTGTATATTCTCTCCTTGACAGGGAACAGATTAAATCAAATCTTAAAAGGTAATAATCAAATTAAATCTAAACCTGCTGAAAAACTCGTTTGTAGCAGAATTCTAATGATTTCAAAATTGGACTACTGGTAGTACCATCTAGAGATGCTATTTTTATTTGGCAAGGTGTTGATCATATTAGTCAGAAATAAATCCACATGCTAGTAATAAATCAATGCTAATCATATGAATTGTTAGAAAATTTAATAAAAATAATATATTATGCAAAATAATTTAATATATTTTGCATAATATATTAATATAATGGAAAAGAAAAACTACACTGCAATATTCAAATTATGTATTATTTCTTTTTCTGAAAAAAAATAGATAGTTACATTAAAAGCAAGTAAATTTTAGTGATGGAATATTTTTGCAAATATTTGTATTATCTATAAAAAATATATAAAACAAAAAATATAATAATACTAATAACAATGTTTATTAAATAAAAGAAGAAAATACACAGAAAAATATGCTATTTTTATAATTTTTACATTTAATAAACAATGAAATTTTGATTTTTTTTAATGAAGTATATATTATTATATAAAAAATACAATTTTGTAATATTTTATTGAAAACAGTAACAAAATTAATGTTAAATACATTTAAAAATTCTATATTATTAGAAGTGAAAAATTAAGTGATTCAGCAGAAAACATTTCATACAACTACAGAGCACTTAATTTGAAATCATTTGTATATATAAAACAAAATGTCTGAGCCTCTGATAAATATATTGTATTATAGTAATATGTTTAATTTCATAAATTTTAATATAATTATGACTATTACTTCTTAATTTTTTAAATTATCTCATATTTGTGATAACACATTATTTTAATTTTAAATTTACAAAAATAAGAAAAAACAGTTAATATAATGCAAATAAATATGATATATCTGCATAGATTACTAAGTTTGCAAATAAACTATATAATAAACAAAAAATTTTCTCTGTCAGTGGCAATACTTTTATCAGAAATATATTTGCAAAAATAATGTAGAATCATTTACATACCTGATACAGCTTTCCTATGCTGAGAATCAAGTGCTTGATCAATTTCATCAAATAAATAAAATGGAGCAGGATCACATTTTTGAATAGCAAAAATCAATGCTAGAGCTACAAGAGATTTTTGTCCTCCTGAAAGCTGTTGCATTTCTTTCATTTCACCAGCTTTTCCAGTAAATGAAACCTTAAATTAAAAAATTTAAAATTATACTAAAATAATATTTTAAATAAAATAATAAATAAAAACAAAATTTACTCTTATTCCAACACCTGTAAACTGTTCTATTGATGGAATTCCCGAATGATGCTCCTATGTAAAGAATAAAGATTATATATTTGTGAATAACAATTAATTATAAATTCAATACAAATTCATATTAAATATCTCTATTGTTCCACTGTTCAGTTTGAAGGTAAAAAATACCAATTTACAGAGACCTTCAGCATGCTTAAAAGTATAAAATTTGGAATTCATTTTAATAATAAACTTACTTGAGAACCACTTTCATCATTTTCAGTCTTCATAACCAATGTTGCATGACCTTGAGGAACTAACTTTTTAAATACTTCACTAAAGTATTTTGAAACTTGTTTGAAAGTAAGTTGAATGGCTTCATATTTTCTTTGTTCCAGGACATTCATTAATTCAAGAATGGACTATCATATAATTATTTATTTTATTAAAGCAATTTTTCAAACAATATAAAATGAAATACATATTAAATAATGAAAAATATTATTTATTTATTTATACCTCATGACCACGGTCAAGTTCTTCTTTTCTTTTTACTAATTTTTCTTTTTGTTCAGAAAAGTTTATAAACTGATCTAAAGCTTTCTTATTTACATGACTATATTTTTTTAATTCCTGATTGCACTGTTCTAGCTTCTTAAATAACTAAAAAAAATATCATAAATACTTTATTAATTTTTTACATACAAGCATTCCCTAACTTACATAAATAATTAGGACCAAAGGTTTTTTCCTACTTGGATTTTGCATAAATTGTAAAAATAATTTTTTAGCAAAAAGTAAAAAATATCAAAGATTGGTGGACTATGATGATTGCACTTATATAATATTATGGTGTCATATTTTTTCTTACCAAAAAGAAGCCAATTCCACATGAAACAATATTGTATCAGTAATATAATATTTAAGATCTACAATCACAAAATATAGATAATCAACTAAAATGAGGTTTTAAATGCTGTAAACTAACATATTTGAACTTTTAATTTCAAATACAATAAGTGTTTATGCACTATATTTCAAAAAAAAAGAAAAAAAATTTTTGGAAAATTTTTTTTTTTATCTAAGTTTGATTTATGGAGATTGAATATATGTAAGTCAGGGAATATCTATATTAATCTTTTTCTTTAATCCTAAATTTTTTTAAATATTATTTTTTCAAATTTTTTAATTGTTTTTTTAAAATAAAAACAAAATCATATATTGTTATTATAATGCTTGGTAATTATGATCAAACTTTTATATTGCATTTATCTCAATAAACAATTAATAGTATGAATATTTTGAATAAATAAGAAAATATAGCAAATTAAATATTACTAACTTGTTTGAAACTAAGATTTTGGTATTTTTCAAATGCATCAGAAGGTAATGATCCCAATTCTCGGATTTTTCTCATACATTCTTCTTTCTGTAAATTGTATCAAAATCTGAATATATTTCATTCCTTTTTAATTTTAAATATGTAATCACTTTGACAAATATATAATAAGGGAAATTCAAACTGATCAAAACTAAATATAAGGTGTGTGAAAAAGTTCTCGCTGTTTTTTCGAAAAAAGAGCCTTTATTTAAAAAAGAACGAAAATAAATACATCAATGAAAGTATTGGCCATCGCTAGCCAATACTTTTGCCCATCTTTCAGGTAACTGTTGAATGCCGTTGCGAAAAAACTCCTCATCCTTTGAGGCTATCCA
>WUQG02438799.1:0-13753 GCA_011317285.2 Androctonus mauritanicus
ATTAACTTGAAAAAAATAAAACTTAAATCTTTTTTTATACTCCAAAAAACACTGAATTTTTTTTTTTTTTTTTTTTTTTTTTGACTGATAAAATTACAAAATTAAGTAAAATAAAAATTTAATGAAATTCTTATTTGTTTTAAAAAATCTTTTTTATATGTTTTTCTGCACGCTTAAATTCAAATAATTCTTTTTAATTTTATGTGGATTTATGTTTGTGTATCGTGATTATAGACCACCATACATGCAAAATTTCTCCACTTGCGGCGCCACCTACGTGTTTAGTATTGTTATTCAGCTGTCAGTTTGCGTTTGTCTTTTTTCCCCCCTCTCTCTAGTTAAGTTGGTTCATTATGGATTTTAGCAAGTTGATCGTTCCTGAGCTTAAGACACAACTAAAAAATATTGGAACAAAAATATCTGGAACAAAAGCCGAATTATATTGTAAACATGTGTCACGCTTAGATTGCGTATATTAAAGGTCCTTCATAGTAAAAAATTCCTTTTTGAGATCTTATAATAGGATCATGATCATAATCTTGGATATAGCCTTATATTGAACCTTATTACTTTTATTCGCATAACTATTTTTATGTTTAGTTTGTGGAAAGTATTTCTCAATTGGTCCGTGCTTTTATTCATATACAGTATTTATAAAAAAAAATCGTAAATATGTCAGAACCTTTCATGATTTTATGAAAATTGATATTTAATGCATGCGCCATTATTCATCAAGAATGCTTAAGATACATCAGACACTTGTCATACTAACCTTTTAAATTTGTTTATAGTACTGTTAACTTTTCTATAATATTAATGTAATGTTCTAATAGTATGTTTTAAGTATGCTCATAATTGCTGCTTTATTTTTTACATTTAAATTGTATTAAATTTCAGACTTTCTGCATGGAAAAAACATGACCTCGTCCGCAGTCCAATTGTATCAAAACATTTAGAGAGCACTTTATTCTTTTTATTTTCATCACCTGACTAATTTTCACCAATAAATATAATATCAAAAAAACATTTGAATAATTTCAATCTTTCAGCAATCCATAATCAATTTGAAGAAAGATCAACAACATCAAACGAAGAGAGAAGTCAACGTCTGTTTTTCAGAAAATACTTGAAGTTGATTGAAGCATCAATTACAGGAAACCTATGTTATAATGCAGATGCGTTTAATAATTTTTGTTTCTTATATCAAAATATATAACATCAAAAAGTAGTAATGGTTAACTAACCTATTGTTTTCGATGGATGTCGGTGTGGCGAGAATGCAAGCTTGCAAACTTTGACATGCTTTAATACTGTCTTTTCTGTTTTAATAGCCATACCTCAGGTTGTTTTAGATTACTATCTTTAGGGAATGGATGAAACTGATGTCCTTTATCTATTTTTTGTGCTACTATTACATTGAGAAAGGCAACAGTTATACGGCATGATTGCTTCTCTATGATAATAGCTGACTTGTAAGCCTAATACCAAACACAGAGGTGCTGCTGCCTACAGTGCAGATGGCCTATAGCAATGTTATTAAAATTTTCGAATATAAATCTTTTGGCGTATGTTACAAATGCACTTTAAGTGTTTTGCAGCATACTATTTTTATAAAAACTCTATAATTAAAACAATATCACTCGATTGCATCAGCATGCACAGTCACATGCAATAAGACTTTTTATTTGGTTCTCTTATCACGTAGATATAAAAGCAACAGCATGATTCACAAATTAAGAATTTTTTTTTTTGCTTATCTACTTCTATATACTGCAGATAAGAACAGATAAATAAAAGATGAGCACGAAAAACAGATACAAGCAGAAGATAAAAGAAAATAGGAACAGATCTATATTGGCTTGTAAACAGATAAAAAAAAAAATATGTATTTTTTTACATCCGATACTCATGTTTTCTTTCCTTAATTATTAGGCAATACATCATCAGTAGAAACCTTAATGTTAAAACTAATATTCATGGACGTGTATGATGTTCATTCATCAAACGTATTAATTGAACAGTTTGCACTCATTAACATGTATAATGTTTCTCGCTTATAGAAACGAAGAGAAAGTCAAAGTAATAGAATTCGAATTAATTTAATGGCTTTAAGTGGCGATTATAGTTGTTTCAGAATATTGCTTTGAATATTTAAGTTGAAAATTGTTCATGGATAGTTAAACTTTTAATTCCCAATTGATCGTATTTAATTAATCATCCGATTAAAAAAAATTTATATAAAAAAGTTATGATAATTCAACTTGCATACTTTAATAGTTTGTTTCAAAAGTTTATATGTTTTAATAGAAGAATTATAATTTTTATCGTCTGTTAATCCCTTCAAAGATCATCATTTTATTTTTATTTTTTTTTATTTTTTTAAGTTACGCAACGTGATTAAGGACTCATTAAGCAAGAAGGATAACAAAATAGATTAAAAAGAAGACAGGAAAGTTAAAATGTATCTTAAAATTTATTTTTTATTACGTTCTTGATATTAATTCACTGCTTAAGTCTTCTAACAAAAATAATAAAAGTTTAATTAACAAAATAATCTGTTGCTTACTCAAATTTTCCACTCTAGCAAGCATAGAGTTCAAAATACTGTTCAAGTAAATGTTTAAAATGTATGATGTTAAAATGTCCAACTAAACTTCGAAACTTCTTTTTCTTTTTTTGAGGTTCGCATAATATGCCTTTTGATTATGAATAATTTGCAAAAATTTATATTGTTCATAATATTTTATTTAATGATCAACTAAAATTTGAATATGATTAAAAATTTTCAAGATATGATGAAGTAAACAATATAATGTGAACTTTTGTGTTGTAGAACTTTTATTTTTAAAAACATTCCATAACTTTGTATTGCATGACAGTGCTTTGCAAAATTATTGAAAGTTTTGCACTGTAAAGATTTACTTTGGAAAGATTTTCATATTAAAATTTCGAAAGCAGTGTGAAGCTTTGAAATACAATAAGAGCTGTAGATAGTAAAAATATTCACTACAGTTGTTCTTCAACAACAATGTGAAGTTCTCGCATTGTAAAGGTTTGAGTTACAATGAGTTATGCTTCATAAATATTTTCATTCTAAAGATAGGCTTCGAAAACAATGTGAAACTTTGCATTCCGAAGCGTTAAAATACAATAAAGAGTTGTGTACTATAAAGATTTGCTTCGTAAAGATTTTTATTCTAAGATGTTCTTCAAAAATAATATGAAGTTTTGAAAAGCAACAAGAACTGTAGACAGTAAAAATATTCGCTACAGTTGTACCTCAAAAACAATGTGAAGTTTTTGCATTGTAAAGCTCTGAGATACAATGAGTTATAACTCTAAAGATGTGCTTCGAAAGCAATGTGAAGCTTTGAAAAGCAATGAGAACTGTAGATAGTAAAAATTTTTTCTACAGTTATGCCTGAAAAACAATGTGATTTTTATAAAAATGCAAGAAATTCACATTGCTTTGAAATATGATAAGTTGTGCATTATAAAGATTTGATTCAAAAAGATTTACTTTCTAAAGATGTGCTTCGAAAACAATATAAAGCCTTGCATTATAAAACTTTGAAAAACAATAAGAAACCATGAAGTTGTGCTTTTAAAAAAAGGAAAGCATTATCTCATAAAGCCCTTCTTTGAAAAACAATGTGCTACTTTGCAAAATACACACTAAATTAAGCCAAACTCTGATGCCAAGTTAATATTTCAGCAGAAACTTATTAATCATGAATGCCAATAATTCTAAATATAAAATTTTTATACAATAGTTTACTTTAAAAGACGGCTACAACATTAATGCAGATAATCTCAGTAATTTGAATATCTTGCTGCTATAATAATGCAACTTATCAAAGCTGCACGATAAAATTTCGAATTAGTGTGCGATTTTTTTCATTTAACAACTGTTTCGACCTTTTTTTTTACACTTCACTATATGCAATTATGAAAATAAATGATTAAGAATTGCATATCAATTTAAAATATTTATTTATAAGCAATTCCCTGCCGCAAACAGGAATAAAAGTAAAAATCGGAAGAAGTTCTATATGAAAAATGATAAATTTTCCACAAGAAAGAATAAAAAAAAGACAAATTTTAATGGTAAAAAATATGAAAGAAGAAAGTAATACAAGAAACCGACTTGCAATTGAACCTTGTCTTCATACTTTTAAAGAAAAAATTAAGGAAGTTAACATCGTTAGTGATCAAATTTTCAGCGCTGACGAAGCGGTTTGTATTAAACATATTCCTTCACAAAAAAATCCTGATCCATAGCGAAGGGATTTAGTACGTGAACCAAAACAAAAATTAAGAAAGAGCGTATCAAATTTATACTGTCTCCAAGCTTTAATTACATTGGATGTCATATATTCACGTTGACTGATATCGATAAACGAATTAAACACAGCAAAAGTTCTTCCTCACTTGTAGCACACAAAAGGGTCAATCTACGTATTGAGGATAACAAGAGATTTGTTTCTTGATTGGTACCATCAAAACTTTAACTCGGTTTAATTCGGAACAAAAGAAAAATTATACGCGAATATAAGTTGTCAAGAAGAATTTTGTTGTTGTTAAACAATGAAGAATATTGAATGAATATTAATAAGCAGTAACTCACGTTGTCACCAAACTCGCACTTTTGTTGAAGATTACAACGTAATGGGTTGTTACGAGCAGCTTTTACTGCGTTGTATAAGATCAAAGTGACATTTAAATTTGAAATCATTGCAGTTTCTGTCAGGATGAACTATCAGCCATTAAGAGTATTGGAAAAAAAAGTTTTTTTTTTATTTTTATCTCAACAAGAAATAATGAAAGAAATTCGCACTTAAAAAAAAACTGTAAACGTTTATTATTATTATTATTATTGTATTCGCTTTCGAAGAATTGGAAAGAATGCAGATGAAGAAAATTAATAAATTTTAAATGATAATGAATGCTTGTTAAATGGTTGGAAAGATATAATGTTACTGTTTCTTGTAACCGTCATTCTTCAATTAAACAAGACAGGTATACAGTTTCAACAAGTATCAAGTTAACAAATCGACAGTGGAAACAAAACACTGTTCTTTTTTTTTTAATGAATGGATAAGCTAATCAAAACTTGAATAATAGTAATAATTACAAATCTATAACCTTAAGAGTTTCCATCTTAAAAGTTTTATTGGTAAGGAAACTCTATGAAAAAAAGACTGATATAGAATACCGTGTATAGAGCGAGTTTCTTCTGTATAAATAAAAAAGAAGAGTTTTCATTTTATCCAGAAAATATATAACTTTATTTAATTTTAGTAAATAATTTTTTTTCCATTTTCTGTATGTTTTCTCTGGCATTACAAAAATAAATTTCGGATACCAATAAAACTTTCTTACGTCAAGTTTACGATTTGTAATCTTGCATTCCTTTAAAAATCTAAGTAAGGAGTTTGGAAAGAAACATTCCATCTCCCAGAAAAGTCAAAACGTGCAAAGAATATATCGACTCATGGTTTCACTTCACTCACAGAAAGCGCATATTCTGTTAGTATTTTGCCCACAGGGCGATAATTTGTCTTCTCTCAACTCGGGGCAACATGGTGACACATTTGCCTTCTCTCAATCTATTTTTTTTTTTTTTTTTACCAATTTTCTTATCAACTACTTTCTCCTCTTTCTCTTTTACTAGACTAGCCTTATCTCATATATATATATTTTTACTCTGTTATCCCCACTGTTAGAATAACAGCATAAAACTAGTTTATTCTATAGAAATCTAACCAGAGAAAAAAAATAATCTAGTAAGGAATTTGCATTCATAAGTCGACAAACGCGAATCGTTTATTTCCACAGTTCTCTCGGTTTTCTGAAACAATATATCTCTTTGTTAAACAAAGATATCTTCAAAATATTATGTAACGAATACCTCAAGGGAAGTTTACAATTCTGGAGGTTGCTTAAGGCTGTTACCAAACACGGTTGTTGACATACAGTTTTGAGGAAGTACCGTATTTAATATACAACGAGAGTGACAGCGCGCTGATAGATTTTTCTTCTTTTTCTTCCTTAGAAAGTATGACTCGCTAAGATATCTCTTACTAAACGAAAAATATGAGATTAATCCAACGAATCGAAAAAAAAAATTGCTGAATGTATTCGTGGAATAAGTCAATTAGTGTCGTAAAGTTAAAGTTAAATTACTCGAAAGAGTCGAGTAGAAATTATTATACTTTCCAATCGATAATACTTAATTTAATATTAAAATTTGAAAATATAGTAATTAATTTTATTAATTTTTGTATAAGTTTGATAGGTTTACTCGAACTATTTTTACCAAAAACCTTATTAAAAAAGCTAAGTTAACGATTTCTGTTTTCTGTATATCTTTCATTACATCTCGGATGCATCCGGAAATGACAAGAGACAATTTCCTGCACGTCCTCCTCCATTGGATCGATTTAAAAACTTACAACGTACAACTTCTACGTCGCTCTTACTGTTTACATGACTTTCTGTTTAATCACTTTAAAGTTTTCCTGTCTCTTCCTATACATCTGATGCCAAGATAGCTGACAAGGTTAAGAAAAGAGATTTGCATTCCAATCTATGCCGTTTCTTGTCATTTTTTCTTTTCATTTCGATAAGGAAAAAAAGTAAGTTTTGAAAAAAAAATACGACTTGTTTAGAAATTACTATTTGATTGACTACCGTAAAAAAATCATCATTATTATTTTTTTTAAGAATTAATATTCTTGATATGTTGCGAGATGGACGACTCACACGAAGGACGAGTCTTATTAATGTCTCTACAGTAACATTTCAGTGCTTTTACAGCATTAAAAGCATCTAGAGTCTACTGTAGCCATAATGCAAAGGACTTTTACAGTTAATTATTCTGTTATCATCATCATCATCATCTACAATTTTAAATGATAAAAATTTATAAAAATTTCGATGCTCGTAAATTAAAACAATGTTTTTTTTTATATATTTTTAAGTCGTTAAAATGAACAAAATTCTTTAAAGTTTATATTTCTAAAGTTAATTAGAAAATTCGTGCAATTTTCCTACTCGAAAAGAAAAATAATAAAATCGTAATCATAATAATGATAATAAGTAGATACAAATATTTCAATGGAAAGAGTGACATTTTCCAGTAGAAAATTTCATTAAAAGACATAAATAGACTGGACGAAAATGAGCAAATATGCTTGCAATTAAATAGAATTAAAACACAATAAGAATAACGCTGATGACAATTATTAGATATACAACAAAACTCCCTTTAAAGTATATGGTAATAAGCGATATTTTCGTCGCTAATGTAGAGTAAGAAAAATTATCTACGTGTTTTAAATATCAGACTAAAGCTTAAGTGATGATGAAATTGGATAAAAGTTATGAATAAACATTTTCGAATGGCAAAATTATAAATTTTTCTTTCTTTTTTTTCTTCTTTATCATGCTCTTAAATGTCTCGTCTTGTTTGTAAAATACCATAATTTAAATTCTATAAATGATAGAAGAAAAAAAAATATATATATATATTTCGTACTTTGCAGTCGTTGAATAAATACTTATATTTAAAATAATAAAAAAAAAACAAAAAGATCATTGTTTAATTATCGAATTATGAAGTAAGTCGCAAGTTAACGAAGGAACAATCGATAATTAATTAAATTGTTTAAATAAATATTTAGATAAAGTTATATGTAAAATGGAACGGGAAACATTTTTTTTTTAAACAATATTCTCAACATCGCTAGAATTTTATTATAAGAATATTCTCAATGTCACTGGAAAATTACAGTGTAAAAATGTAAAATTGTTCAGTCTAGTATGCAAAATTTATGGTACGATATGTAAAATAATAAAGTACAACTTGCAAAAATTACAATATAATATTAAAATAATTATAGTGCACAAAAATTATAGAATAATATGCAATGAATTTAGTATAGTCTGCAAAAATTACAGAATAATATGCGATGAATTCAGTATAGTATGAAAAAATTACAGAATAATACGCAATAAATTCATTATAGTATGTAAAAATTACAGAATGTTATGCAATGGATTCAGTATAGTATGCAAAAATTGCAGAATAATATGCAATAAATTCATTATAGTATGTAAAAATTACAGAATGTTATGTAATGAATTCAGTATAGTATGCAAAAATTACAGAATAATATGCAATGAATTTATTAGTCTGTAAAAATTACAAAATAATATGTAATAAATTCAGTATAGTCTGCAAAAATTAGAGTAAAATAAAATAATTCAGCATAGTGCACAAAAATTGCAAAATAATATGCAATTAATTCAGTATAGTGTGCAAAAATTACAGCATAATATGCAATTAATTCAAATATAATGTGCAAAAATTAGATGGCAATATATAACTAATTCGATAAAGCATATAAAAATTATAATAAACAACTAATTCATTATCATATGCAAAAATTATAGTATATTATACAACTAATTAAATGTAATAATCAAAAATTATAATATAGTACAGCATTCGAAGATTATGATATAGTGTACAATTACTGTAATTCAACATAATATACAAAAATTGCTGTGATAAATAAGAAACTAATTCGGCAGTTGTGCAAAAATTTATAAGTAATTTAATAAATCAATATTACATGCAAAAATTACGATATTCCAATAAAAAAATGATGCATATGTTCGCCGCATCGATGGTTCTCAATAACAATTGATCTCAGCATCGCTATGCAAAAAGTATATTTTTTTTGCATACAGATGCTAGGTTAAATTTCCGCGTGTTTAATTTCATCTTAAATATTACACTATACTAAAAATTAAAATGGCAAATTTTCATATGTTCTAGATAGCCATACTAATTTTCCACACGATTTATTTTTCCACTATCCACGGAAGATTTACCAACCGTCAAAAATTACACGTTAGAGCAAAGATGATAATAATAATAATAATAATAATAAAGAAAAAAAAATGATAATTAATTGTTAATATTTTCCATTTTTCATCGTTTCCTAATACTTCATAAAATATTAGTAATTAATAATTCAGAAAATTATAATAACTTACATTAAATATATGTATACCGTAGCTTTATATAGCTACACCCAAAGGATAAACTGGCAGATGATAACACTCTGACATTTAGGTTAATAAATTACTTAAAAATGAACTAATTATCGATTATTGAAAATTTTACTAAATTTATCCTAGTTGAATTTTATTTAAAATGTAACGTTTTATCTCTCTTACCTTTGTAAACTATGTTCGGAAGTTGACTTGTGAGAATTCTCAGTTCAGAGTTCGATAAATCACCGGTCTAAAGAAGATAAAAAAAAAAAAATAATAATTATTATTAAAACAATAATTAACGTGGATTTTTAATAGTTAAAATTTTTAAATATTAAATTAATTTTAACGATAATTCGTTGACGGGATAGGTAGGAAAAAAAATTAGATAACAGCGAAAAACTTTTCCATTATCGTATTATGTTTATCATCTAATTTCCAAAAGAATCGAAAAATTTAACAGAGCAAATTTATGAATTAAGAAGTGATGAATAAAACAGAAAGCTTTCCTGAATTTCTCCTCCTCTTCTTCTCCTTTTTTTTATCAATATATATATATATATGTCTGTGTGAATGGGAGTAATGGTCTAACTTCAAAGAATATCCAGAGGCTAAATACAGAAAGAATTAAAAGGTGCACAGAAGAAATGAAACTCCTTGTCAGCATCTGAATATTCTTTTCTCAGCTTCCTGAATATAATGTACAGTTGATGCATAACTGATATAACCTTATGCCCTGGAGAAAAAAACGTGTCTGCAATAATGGATGACTTCGATTTATATTCTTTGTGCAAAAACATAAAACACTGCTAAAATATCGCGTTCCAATCTCAATGGATGATTTTTTTTCTTATATATATCATCTTTAAAGTGGTTTTTTTTTCTTTTTTTTTGAAAGTCGGGGAAAATAACAGAAGAAGTTATAAATACGCAACCGAGTTAAAAATATTATTATTGTTTTTATATACGGTATATATATATATGTTACATAACGGTTATTAATGACACGTAAATTTATTTATATTTTCCTCCATTTTTTATGCGTTTATTTTGCTAATTTATCTTTCTGTTTCGGGTTTCTAAACCGTATTTTTTAATTTAATCTCATAAAGAAAGTTAAAGATCAGCAAGAAGTGCGCTTGGATATTGTTTGTAGTTGTTTTTTTTTTACGTTTTTAATTAGTTGTTACACTTCTGACAGTTTTTTTAGCGATCGAGTATAAGCCGAGATATATTGTTTACGCGTTTATTTTCTCACCTAAGGCTTTAATAATTCTTTTGTTTACACATGTCCGATACGCAATATATGCGGCAAACGTCGTTCTTCCTGTTTTGCTTTCGAAAAGATTTCAGGTTTTTAACAATCAGAACTGTTTCCAGATTTTTAAGAACATGGACAAACATGTTTGCGCCGTAAATATCCTTCCAAATGATCGTTTATCGTGCAGCAGAAAGCTCCAAAACTCATTACTAAATCTTAACTAGACCAATATATTTACGAGATTTTTGTTTCGCATTGCAAAATCGAGTGGTGGTTTAAAAATTTTCTTTATGTCTTCATTAAACTGTAAAGAAACAGCCGACTGTTTTGTATAAGCGTCATTTCCTTTTACTTCTACAATAATGAGCGTGATGCGGCATTCTTTTCTCGTTTTTAAAAGCGGAAAATAACGAGATTTTTAAAAATATATATATCGTCTTTTTTTCCTCTCTCTCTCTTCCACGAAGAAGAGGAAAATTTTTCTTTATTGCTTTACATAATTCGATTGGATAAAAAAAAGCTGAAAACTTCTATAAATCAATTTTTAATGCCTTTTTACTGATTCTCTATTGTCTGTAACGAGATAATTACGGAGAATAATCGTATAAGAAGAATTAAGCAGATCACTTAAGCAAATGAAAACATTCTTTGAAGAAGAAGAAGAAAAAAATATATAACTTATATTAATAATAATGAATGTTAAATGGCAAAGTTTCGATGAAAGCTTAGTAGTTGGTGTAATTTTTTTTAAGTTTATTATTATTATTTTTTTTAAATGTGTATATTTATGGGCATACACATGTATGTTATCAACGAATATAATTCACGAAAATTTATAAATGGTTTTAGTGAATTACTTACGTTTTAATCAAAATCTCTGCGATGTTAAATGAACTTATCCCATAAATATCCAAAATATTCGGTCGCTAATATTGCATAATAAATATTACCGACGTAAAATATTTATAATGTCACCATCTGTTGGTAAAATTTAATGAAGTTGGTTCCTAAATCGATCGTTACTTCTGGCATCACGTGATTTTCGCTGGTTACTACCGTTAATTACGGAGTGATTGTGAACTTCTCCTCTTTTATATGGAGGGATGGCCAACGGGGACTTTACTATATATCCACATTCTAAAACATAGAGGAGAGACAAGATATTTATCAATTCTGTCTGACCACACCTTTTCGTTGTAAGGTATATGACGGTTTATAACTGTTCTTGAAGTATAAGTTATGATAGAGATGGCTGAAATGTTCCGTGTAACTATTTGGTTAATAAAGAAACATTGGTCATTTGTCTTTAAGTTTCTTGAAGATATTCTCTCTCTCTCCCCCTTTCTTTCGGTTCGTTTTTTTTAATGAAAATATAAATTATTTCACTCGACCATTTATAAAACTATACGCCAAAAGATATTTTCGCAAAAAATAAAAATGCATTTTTAAAATTTTATTACCTGTAGAAGAACAGCTATACCAACAACACCTTCGCTTCTCCTCAATGACAATGCTTCTGTTAGATTATTGTACAGATCGCAATTGTAGCCTAGTATTTGAAGCTAGAAACAGAGAAGAATAATAAAAAAATAATCCTATTTTAATCATTTATAATAAATTATTAGTGTTGAATTAATAATACAATTCGATATAAAACAAATAATTATAAATTATTTAAAATGATCAGGACATTAAACAATACATTTATAGCTATTAAATCATAATATTAATGATAAGAACGGACTGTGACGTAATTATGACGAATGTGCACGCAATAATGAATTACGTCAAAAAATGAAATATGTGTACTCAACAATTGGTTGTTAAAGTAACAGAAAACACGATACTTACGTAATAATAGATAATTTCGCATGATTTTAGATGTATTACACTACATGCGTGTGTTTTACTTAAAAATATTATTTTTTATATGTATTAACAGTTTTAAATTTTATTAAACTTGAAATTCATTCAAATAAATCAAATTATTTTTCTTAAGTGTCATAGACTCGTATTTAGAAAAATAAAACTTTTGAACAATTTTTAAAACCAAATTACTTTATAAAAACGAATTTTATCCGCAAAATTTTAACGTAAATAATCTTATGTAAGCTTAGAGTATATGCATAATTTAAGAAGGCAACAATGAAACATATTGTAAAAATTTGTATAAGTCTACGCAACAATACATAAAAATAATCAATAATTGAATGCAATAAGTGCAAGCGGCATTGAATTACGTCATAAAATTGAGTTTTATACGCAGCAATTTCCAGCAAACATAACTTATGACGTAATGTTTACATATAAATAAGTTATGACTAGTTTCGAGTAGCAATAATGATTTATATCATAATAATGGACTGTATACGTAATAATTGTAACTTATGCTTTTTATTATTAGCTACTTAGATTCATTTAGTCTACATAGATTTGTTTAATTCAATTCAAGCAAATAATAATACGCTGTTCATGACGATGAATATATGGTTTATAGTAAAAATTTATAAATACTATAGTTTATAGTAACTTAAACTTATTTTAATAAATTAAATTTAAAAATATTTCTATTTAAAAAATGTCAGAATGAAAAATTCTATCGATAAAGTATTAAAATATAGAAAATAGATTGGAACGATTATTCAATATTAAAAATTTTTATAAAAGATCAATTTTGAATGAATATCCGAGACACTATAATTTTCATTCAGTTTCATCAACTCTTAAAACCATTCAGTATTGATTTCGAGCTTTGCCATTATCGGGTGGGATGGTGAATTGTCCACCAAAGGAAAGAGTTGAATCGATTGTGCACCTTCTGTTCTCAAATATTGTTTTCCTATATCAAGCTGACCGTAAGTGTTACTCCTGAGAGTACCCTTTCATATACAAACTACGCTTGATATCTTTATTTGCACTCCGAAAACGTAATACGTAAAATCGTACAGTTGAAACACGTCATTCCAACATATTTAGATGCATTGTACAATATGCAAGCATTTTACTTAAAAAGATTATTTTTTATACGTATTAACGGGTTTAACTTTTATTAAACGTGAAATTCATTCAAGTGAAGTTAGATTATTCCTTTCTTAAATGTCGTATGCCCGTCTTCGGAAATATATTATGTGATTCTATTTCCTTAAATTGAACCACGTCCAATTCTTCTTCTTTTTCTTTTTTTTTCGGATGTTCTATTTCTTCAAAAAAGGATCGAACGTTTGGGTCATTTCAGATTTTTCAATTCGGGAAAATGACTCAGGAAATTAAGATCTAATTTTCGCTTTCCAATATGGCCTGAAAAATAGATTTCGTTTGAATTGTCATTCTGACTGCTTACCACCTCCTAAACAATCTTTCAGAAATAAAAAAAAAGAAAAGAAAGAGGGTCGACCTTCGCTATCATCTTTAACTTCAACAGTCGAC